>JAZARR010000156.1:0-100061 GCA_037389465.1 Baylisascaris procyonis | reverse complement strand
GGTAATTCCTTATACGTTGCAATATGTCGACTTCAAACTTGTTTGGTTTTGTATGAATGTGTGCGCTCAATGAAAGAAACCCACTTGGACACATGGTCATCTTCATAAAACCTTCCATTTTTCGAGTATTTATAGTTATGCGCAGAAGTAGGTAACCGATTCAGACTTCATTTAATGTGGTATGAAAATAGTGAAGACGCATATATGAGCATATCGTGGACAGTACTAGATTAGACAATGCTTTGGATATCGTAGACAATGCTTTCTATTTGCCATTTTGACAGTATTCATCTGTTCATATGCATTATGAGTTTTTTTTTCGCTTCTCATTTTAAACCAAAATAACTAAAGCATAAATTTGCGCTCGAAGAATAATTTCATATTATAGGGTTTTTCTATATGCAGCAATGTAACTGGAACCTATGCGGGGAATCAATCAAAAGGCATTTATTGCAACAATGATAATTTTTTTAGTCAGATTTTTATAGTCATAGGGCACAGGGAAAACGAAAACTTTCTGAAGCAGAGCCTGTGGTTTTCAGTCCTATGCAAGTTTTCTTTTAATGGTTAACTATTTGCAGGTATTTGTGCCCGACGTGACAAGATCGGTCGTCGAACCTGCACCAAAGGACAAGACTCCCGCCGAAGAGGTACCCTGCTCTATTGACTATGATCGTCTCGTGAGCGACATAAAACCATCAGAATACAGAACTATCGATGTCAACAGGTTACCGAATGATCTTGAAGCGAAGGTTAGCTTTGAGGAATGCTTATAAAAGTGTAGAGCGAGAGGGGATATTTGAGGGAAATGCGTTTGATGTTTTACTATGAGAAGGAGCTCATAAGGTGTGCGGAGGAAAAGGAAGACGCGGAGTATACCTTCTACCTAGGAGCTAACGTCACAATCGCGGTAGGGTTTCAAGGGGCAATACTGTCACAGCCTAATCGAAATTTCAACAGTGGTATCCGCTTCGATGGTCTGGACTGCAGGGCTTCTAAATTTTGTTTTAATAAACCCCTCAGCAAAAGTCCTTTTTAAAGGTTTATGAGTGCACTTTCAATCCCGGCGCATTTCAGGCTACCCCTTATGGGTTAGTATGAGGAGGAATGTGTGTAAGGGAATGGAACATGCAGCTATTTGAAAGTGCGGAGACGCAAAGTGCAAAATTACATTCTCACTGCATATGAAGAGATTCTTAAAAGCTGTTTGAATGAAACGAGTATATTGATTAATACTCTTCTTATTATGGCTGAAGTGCGCACACTTTTTTCCCCATTTGTAATGTTAAATATCGGTTTAGTTTAGTTCGAATGATAGTAAATTTATTTATCACTAAGTTCCTTCAATGAATAATTTCGAAGAGAACTGGAGTCACGTTCTTTCTTCTAATAACAGTGTTTTGTTCACTGATATAGGTGCGTTTTTCAGTGCATTCAAAAATTTTAAACTATCAGTTCCTTAACTCTTCCTTTTCCTTTCTCCCACGTCTCCTTTCACTCACGAAGGGCTGTTCTTTCTCACCGCATTGCCTAAAATAAGGAATTAAAAAAATTTTTTTTGGATCTGAGCGGCACAGGTTTTGGTTTTTATATCTTTTCATCGAAACTTATTATGGGAAGAATTGAGAACTCACTGAAGCATGCCATTACTTATAATGATTCGTTAATGTTAGGCTGCTTGGAGTCTTTTTACAATTGCGATAGGGCATGATTAGAGCGAACTTGAAAGCAGCTGCCACATTGAAAGATTTCATTCCCCATGGCCCCCTTTGCACAGACAGGTATTTTAGAAAAATTTTATATTGCAGTACATAATATGCGAAGAGCTCGGACGAGGAGCATATGGCACAGTATATCGCGCAATAGAGAAAGCAACAGGCAAAACATGGGCCGCCAAAATGGTGCAAGTGCGACCGGGTGTCAAGAAAGAGGTCGTTGTGCATGAGATCAACATCATGAACCAACTGCATCATGAAAAATTGCTCAGTTTGCATGAAGCATTCGATTTGGGCAATCAAATGTGTCTCATCGAAGAAATGTAAGTTTTTCCATCGAATTTATTGCTGTACATTGACTGCACAGAGATGGAGTCCATCTTCATAAGAAGTTCATTAAAATGGTGTTTTAATTTGGTCAGATACGTGACAGTATTTTACAGGAAGTTTTTTTATATACTTTGTTGTAAAAGTCTTTAAAGGTGAAGAAGGACACTGACCTGAATTGCGAAGTTAATGAGCCCGTAGGTGCTGAATTGATGCGATGAAGTTTACACTGAATGGATTGAATGGAAAAGTAACATTATAGTAGTAGTCTGTATAGGGCAGCAATAAGTCTTCGTATGTAGGTGACAGTTATGAGGTCGCATGTAAATTCGTAGAAACAGAACAGATGGAAAAACGGAAGAGCGCTCACTGCCGGCAGCTTTTATTGTTTGCGAAGAGATGCGAAATTGCTAACATTGAGAGCGATTTGTGCTCGCTGATGCGTATTTCCGTGCGCGAACGAATATGCACTCTTTTTTTCGCTTTTTAGTGATATAAAGATTTGAAGATACGCATATTGGAAATGAAAATTCCTTCCTTTGTGAATAAACGTTAAGCTGCGAGAATAAACGAATGCGGTTGAGCTGATCACGTTGACTTCGAAAATGTTTCTTCCACCTTCTATTTTTTTCTTCGTTCATCCCGTTCAATAACCTATCTCCTCCATATTATGCACCGAAGATTTTGGACTAGAACAATCAGGTGGTGCTCTGAATGTCTGGTTGCGACCCATAGCTTCAGCAATTTGTCCCTTTGCCGAGGCTGAACGCCCGATATGGCAGAACATCACTTCTCACTCTCAAGGATTTCATCATTGCGGATAGGTGCTATTTATGATGATCAGTAGATGAGTGATCTGATGACTGGGATGAGCCTACAAGATTATTTTCCAGTGGCAAGTATTTCAGTGGGCCTTGTCGTCAAATAAACACTACAGAGCAAGTTTATTGGCAGGTGACTTGCCTTTTTTTGATAAATTTGAATGGCCTCCATGGAAGATTGGGATGTCACGCTCTTTTAGAACGAGAGCTGAAGAAAATGTATTACTGGGCAGCAGGAAAGGGAAAAGAAGTCCCGAGGAGATGTTGCGTTTCTTTGAAAGCCTCCACTTTCTCTTCTTTGTTCATATGACCGCCTCTCTTCCATCTATTTTAGAAAAGAAACGTTTTAATTTAGGGTATCGGGTGGTGAGCTGCTCGATAGGATCCTCGAGGACGATGCGTTGATGTCGGAAGAGGAAGTTCGCGATTACATTTATCAGATCCTTCTCGGTGTACAACACATGCACAAAAACAACATTGTTCATCTGGATTTGAAGGTAGCGTTGATCTCACATTTTCCTATCTAATCTTCTATGCACATGATTTCGAACCTTTATTTTTGAGCGTCATAGCACAGGGCACCTATCCTCTTGCGGCCCTTCTCATTTTAGGGCTTTGTAGTTGTTCTCTACAATCATCACTAAAAAGGGCGTCGATGAGTGATCTCAGACGTGCCATTGTTTACAGCTTTGTAAAGGCTTTCGAACTGCAAATCTTAGAAAGAAATCTAATCGAAATGTGATTCGATACTGCGTTTAATGTCTTATTGGCTTTTTACTTAATGGCTGCCATTTTTGGGAACACTGCTATTGGAATCTGGCATTCCTCAGTAGCTTAAGCAGGCGGACAGCGTTTACTCTCACCGTCTTCGCCCCACCCCCATTATAACTCATAAGCACCAGAATTTCCAGTTAGAATTTGGAGAAGTAGGAACATTTGAGTATGAAGGAAAGCGAACGGAGGTTCATGGCAGAGGAGGGAATAATATGGTTTTTGCAGTTCCGTTCGCCATAATAGCCACAATCATAGATCACCGGTAAATGATAAAATTTATGCAGTATTATGAGTGACCCGGGTGCCTCCTGCAAATCATGTGCAAAAGGCTATTGTTTCTACAACCGAACTGGTGCTAAGTGGAAATTCAATCAGCTGCTAAATGCATACAAATTTTTGATCATACTTAAATGATTATAATTTTCTTCGAGACTGTCTGATCAACTTAGATGCTAATATAAGAGGCTTTGGTGTACATTATGCCCACCGGATTTCGATGTTTTGATTTCTGCTGTTTCTAAATCATAAGTTCTAGGCAGACAAACACCCGCACACACTCGCACGGATATGACGTGGCCATAATAGGCCTTCTCAGTGCTCATATACGCACAGTACATATGACTATCTGCACTGGCGTAGCACAGAACAGGACATCAGTGGGAGAGAATATGGGTAAAATGTGGAATAGTTATGGCTAAAAGCATTCTCAAATTATTACAGTGAAGTTTCTAGGAGGATACCTCAAAGTTTGAGCCGGTGAACTTCACCAAAAAAGTTGCAGATTCTGATGTCCGCTTAGAAGTTTGCATGCAACTGCTGGAAGCATTTCCACTATGATTTAAGACATCTTTACACCTAAAGAACCGTGACTTGTATCGGTAACTAGACAGGGGCAGCAGGGTATTCTTATATAATGCTGATACGCTACATGCAACAATGGGAATCTCACTTGCTAATAAGAGCATGCATTCCTGAACGTATTGGTAAAACATTGTGCCACAACTCCATATTATCTGCAGTATAGTCGCAAAGGTGAACTTTCAAGCAGAAATGACAACATTTCATCTTCTTCTCTGTATGCACTTTTGTTGATGCACATTGAGTCCAACAGTTTTCAGCCTGAAAATATACTGCTGAGGTCGAAGGATGTCAATGAAGTTAAAATAATCGACTTCGGCCTTGCGAGGAAATTGGACCCTAAGAAGACCGTCAAATTGCTATTTGGAACGCCGGAGTATTGTGCACCCGAAGTTGTCAACTTCGAACCAGTGGGACTCAGCACCGATATGTGGGCTGTAGGAGTCATTGCTTACCTGCTGTAAGTATTCAGCATTCTTTAGCGCCATTAAATAGTCTGAAAGGCCTTTAAGTAAATGAATAAATAAATAGCTAGCAAAAGATTCCACGAACTAATATTTGTGAAATCGTTCTCCTTCGATTTTTTAGCGTTCTGTGACGAAACTTTCTCGAAAAACTGCATTGCACTTGCATGAATGCATTTGCTTGCTAACTGCTGGAAAATGTTTGTAATGCGTTCGAACCCAGATGACATTAAATGATGAACGCGATGAATTTAAAGCGACAATCAAAGCGCGACTTCCTTCCATTTGTATCCCTTGCCAGATGAGGTGGCACACTATTCGCTTTTGCAGTTGTCATCATGGCAGGTAGCTGCATGAAGTATAGATGACGACGAAGTTATTCGCAATAGTGTGCCTTTATTTTATCAAGTTCAACCTGTTGTGTAGGTCTTTTGGCGATCGATTCTTTTGCCAATCGATAAGCATGAAGTAAAATCTGTTTGATTGAATCCAATCGATATGTTAAAATTTTTAGTCGCCTTTGATATCTAGTAGCCCATTTCGAAGCTGACTTATCTCTGTCAACATTGCCACAGAAATTCGTTCACCTTAAGGAAGCTATCCTATGGAATTTCGTATCTCTGACTTAATTGGCTTACAAAATGAAGCTACGATGCGCAAAGTACGAAATACATATGATTAGTACTAGTAAATCTCCTCGAGTAAGGGGGAAGGGGACTGCAGCAAAACCAATATTTTGAGCGCTTATTCCAAAGCATTATAATTTATTCGTCAAAGTATATGCGCAACAATTCGCTATAATTGCGCCTTCAACGTATCACATTCATATTATGAAGAAAGCAGTGATTTTCGATTACTCCTCCACAGCTCCTCACTACTCTCTTTGGTCGATTATACTGGTGTACAAGTCATGCATTTATGATACGTGCCATGTGCTAAATGTTATTTATTATATGCTTTTGCAAAGTGCATTTTAGCAGCATAGGTTTATTGGTATATATGCTGGTATACCTCTATTTGGCAATTTTCCTAGCTCCAAGCGTGGAACTTTGAAAAGAATGCAGGCATGTGCAGCATTTCTGCAGTCGCGTGCAATTGTTCAGTTTCGGAGAAGCGGGGAAGGGAGAGAAGAGAGGCAAAGACGGGAAAAATGTGGTGGAAGATGATGCACGCTGCATAGAGTGAACAAAAGAATTGTAATTCTGTTTGCTATTGCATATTTGGTGGCGTTCTTTTATGCGGTAATTGTTTAATAATCGATTATGCCTCTCAGTGATAGTTATTTATGCTTAATTTGGAGGGTAGATGCTCGCCCCTCAGCAACTGTTATCTGTATTGAAGCGGAAATTCGAATATATGAAAAAGCAATAGTGCTTAATTTAAGCGTTGCATAGCAAATATACCGCCGAGTGCACCAAAAAGAACAACTAGCTCTGCATCAATAACTACCTCTAGCAGCCTTTTTATTGAACAACGATTTGCATTATTGCAGTGAAATTTTTATCGCTATTCGAAATAATATTTAGCTCACCAAACTCTCTCACATCTAGCCTGATAATTACTTTCCGCAAAGGGAAACGATTGGAATGCGATGGCGACTGGCAGCACGCCAAAGAGGCAGCCACAGTATTCGCTTATCCCGCCTTCACTAAGCGTTAAGCGCAAGCGCAAATGTTTGAATATAGTACATATCAGTCGAAGTCGAATTAGTCAGTTATTCTAGGTGGGACTTAAGCTTCCTAATGAACCAAGTAATAGTAAAGTGTTGAAGTATTTCTTACTAACCCCGCTCCTTCTCACTTAACTATTAAGTTGGCAGCCTATGGGAGCAGGATATGAGTTACAACAAGTAGTGAAATTTGTTTAGATTGTCCGGATTGTCTCCGTTCTTGGGCAATAGCGATGAAGAAACGCTGGCGAACGTGTCAGCTGGCGACTGGGATTTCGACGATCCTTCATGGGACGATGTTTCACCAATGGCGAAGGACTTCATATGTCGTCTGATAGTCAAAGATAGAAGGTCACTTTGCTTTTAAGACCATCTGAAATTGCCCTCTATAAATGCAAAAAAGTCCATCGGCTAATTTGCTAAGCGTTATAGCATTCCCAACTTGTCAACGGCTTATCTGTTCTATTCAGCAAAAGATGAGTCTTAAATCAAAATAATGAGCGAGGTGGTAGATTCACACTACCACCCAATTACTGCTTAGAAATGGTTCTCCTATTATTTCAGAAATTTATGCGCTTTCATCAGAAGCCTTTCCTCGAAAAGTCAGTAATGAATTTGCAATTGTTAAACTGCATCGGTGAATGCAAACGTTTACTTATGCAACTGTATTTAGAATGCTTGTTTAACGCTGTTTAGACAATATCCACGTTAAATAAGTTAACTCCATTTTGAAAATTTTTTAGCCAAATCACGCTCTATCCTCCCTTTTTCTTAACCATAGGTTTATGATAATTTATGTCAACTACATTTGTGAATTCTTTTATTCTTGGGAATTGAAAAACTTTTCATTCATTATTCCATTCATTGATATGTCATTTCCTTTTCAGAAAACGACTCACTGTTTCTGAAGCGTTAAACCATCCGTGGATAGCGGTGAGTTTTCAATTTCAACCGTTCATATTCGCAGCTAAAAGTAATTTATCGTTTCGTGCAAAAATTGTAACCTTATGCTTGCTGTTCAAGTATTTAGTTATGTTCGTTTATATCGTTGTACATTCATAGCTATGACATGTCTTTACGTTAACTCACACCCCGTTTTCCGTTTTTGCGCATGAAAAAATATACACTCACACATAAAAGTTTAAAAAAGAGCGCTTTGAAGTAATGGTGCAAAAACAGAGGCTCATTAAAACACAAAAGCACCGATATATAGAATATCGAAAGAAGAAAACTCGAATCAGTTGTTCGGTAAACACGAAAGTAATTCCATTGTAGTTGAAAAAGCAAAGCAGAAATGAAAGTGTGAATGCAGCGGAGAAGAGAAAAGGGGAAGGAAGAGAGCCGGGGCAAAGACTAGTCATCAGAAGGTAGAGGAGGTGAATATGGGAAGTAGTCTATCTGCGTGATGATCATATCTCTTGTTAATCATCAGTGTTTATATAAATTTTCCCCACATTCGCTCTTCGAGAGATCAGATTCTTGGATTAACCATAGATTATAAGTTAGGGGAGCGGAAAACGTTGAATCGCCCAATTTGATGAACTTGGTAGTGGAGCATGTGGAATTAGTAAGTTTTGCTTCTGCGAAATTCTCAATCAGAAAATGTTTTATTGACGATTATTTCTGTAGAATTCCTTTTGTTCTATAACAATTCGTTGCTTATTTGCACTAACGATTGATTTAAAGGAACCGCTGCTGTCGGCGTTTGTCGATCTCGACACACTTATGAAGGTTCGCTGTTAGCTTAGTGAACGTTTTGAAGCTTCTAAATTAAGCTACGTCGATATACATATTTATGCACAGAGAATATATATATATATATATATATATATATATATATATATATACATATATATATATAGCGGCAAACGTGATGCCTTTCCCTTCATTAATTGAAGGGGAGGGGAGGTGAATATCTGTCTGTGCTTTCAAGGATGTGGTTCACGCATGCGAACTTTGACTTTGACTATTGCCAGCGATCTATATTGATGTCACATTGAATTCGGGGACTTCTGCTTTTCAATGACTTAATCCCTCCCCCTCCTCCCACGATTTTTTAGTTAATGGCCTTCGCTGTTTTTTAGTAGATAGTTGTAGAATGGATTCCAGAATTTTTTATACATATTATTTCATTTAAATTGGCTAATTCTAATGCACATAGCGGTGCAATTTCTTATTTTTTCACTGTTTTTATTGAGAGAGTGTATCGCAGTACTAAAACAAGTGTCATGTATAATACATGGCATGCGAATCTCAGCAAGGAAAATTCTGCATACATTCGAATTTCAAAAGTGTTTTGTTGCCTCTATCGTAATAGAGATCTTTATCAAGGGTTCTGAATTTTTGCATTTTCAAGGGGCATCTTATTATAAGAGCAACATAAATTGATTGAACAGTAATATCTATTAATACTGCAAAAATGACGTCATGCAGTAGGTGTCAGCACGATGGTTACTGCTCTTTGAAGTGATATGGATATAGATGAGATTGCAACAATATGCATATATATTCGTTTGTTGTCAGCATGAGCGTTATTTATGTCCACTTCGATGAATTCTCTTTGATGAAACTGAAAGAAACAATTATTTATGAGACAATTCATTCGTTCTTTTTTGCCCTATATATTAATCTTTTGTTGTCCTAATAATATGCAAGCGATATGATGACATGTTAAGTTTCGGTTTGAGCATTCGTTTGCACTCTTAAAGTTTCTTAACAGATCTTTGATTACTGTTTCTTTTTGTTTTTCTTTTTTTTTTTTTGCTTCACTTCTAAACAACGCAATCTTTCATCATTGTTCGTGATAGTGTAATAAACAAATCGCGTTGGGAATTAGGTTAGAACTATTGGGTAAGCATCGTTAAAAAATGAGTTTTTTTTGTTGTCGTTGTTGTTATTTTAAACAACACGTGGTAAATAACTGTAAATGTAAGAAACGTTTATGAACAAGCAAGTGTATTTGTGAAATACCACACTGTTAGCAATGATTGACAACAATCGTTACATATAGAAAATCGTTAATAATCAAAAGATTTAGAAGTCTCAAGCGGAAACGGGTCGTTCACGAGTGCCATTGCGACAGAAACGCGACTTTTTGTTAAAGAAACGTTGGAGCGATGATCTATTGCCCATTGGAAGATTAGTGAAACGTGGCGCTATTTTCCGAAGACTTTCGATGGATGGCGTTTTTGAGAGAAGCATCAAATTCGGTATGACTGAACCGATTTCCGCTGCAATATTACTTTTAAGCTTTACCCAGAAGACCACCTTCCACTTCTCATTAAGTTTGAAATGCAATCTTTTTGCTGTATAAAGAGGAAACAGACGCCTGAAAGGAATGTCGCGCTGCTTTTTGCTTCTGCAAAAAACGCATTGTGGGTAGACTGAGGCAGAAGCCCACGAAAAATCTACTTTTACTCAGCCAGAAAAGAAGTTACAGCAAATATACTGCAATCTTTCCCACGCATTGCTGAGACGTCCATTTTATTGCTCTATTCTAAAGAACCTTTGATGATAGTTTAGAATAATATTTTCACTTGAAATGGATGATAGGTAACATTAAAAAATTGCCAATGTGCTGCTAATGAGACTGATATACGGAAGATAAACGACTTGCGCTCTTTTTATTATTTTCTGTTGCTTGAGAGTAGATTTTTCTGCACTCAAATATGAATATTCTCCATATTCCGCGCGAGTCGTTTAGGGTTGTAAGGCTGAAATTTGGCGATTGTTGGTAGTGATTCTGTATAGCCTACTTATAGAATTGCCTTCTGACGATTCAATAGCTAGCGTTGGTTTTTTACTTGAAAATGGGCGTCACTGAATGCTAATTTTTTTGTTTCCTTTTTTACGCTGTAGGGAGAACAATGTTTGTTGCGAAATATGTGACGGTCGATACAGTCGCATGTGCGCATGTATTGAGAGTCTATCTCGAAGGAGATCATCAGAAGCTGCTCAGTGCCAATATATGTGACTGCATTTACTGTCATATATTTCGCAACCAACATTGTCTGTTTTTCTTTCTCTCAGGAAGAGGGCAACGCATTCAGAGGGATATTCCATGAAAGTCACATAATGTAGGTGACTGAATGCAGCAGCAATTTTTGCTTTTTTCAAAAGTTGTTGCCTATGGAAAGTCACAAATGTTTATGAAAGGAAAATGAAATGTTAGAAAAAAACTTTTTTTTAAGACACTGACTATGCGCCAACAATACGCAGTCGTTTGGAGGATATCGTAGCGAATGTGGGTGACTTAATTGCGACACTTTCGTGTGAAGTGGACGGTTCACCAACGCCAAAAATAAAATGGTTTCTTAATCACTTATGCACATCTATTTTCGATGACACTAAAAAGATTCTTGCATGATGTAGATTTCTATAGAGAATAAATAAGTAATTCTGTGCTCATCTAATAATAGTCTACAAAAAGTTAAGCAATGTGGCGGCATATGTAACGAGCTCTCATATGGAAAAATAAGAAAAATTTTTTGTAGCCTTTATAGAAATTTCAGACTTTCTAGAAATAAATTTTATATAGGTTAGCGATTTGTAGCCGTTAGCGGGAAGCAGGAGTCTCGGGGCCGATCCTGAAAGTGCATTGCGAAGTTACGGTTCGAAGCTGTTGTTGAACTTTTTCTAATCGTAATTGATTACGATTGGCTATAAATTCAGGTTCAAAGATGATAAAGAACTGAACGCAGCCCCGCAGAAATACACTGCAAAATGCACTGACGGAAAGGTGGAGCTGGGAGTGAGGAACGTTGAGAAATCAGATGCTGGCGTCTATTTGATGCGTGCCACAAATGAGCTCGGATCAGTAGAATGTAAAGCGAAGATCGTCGTTGAGGTATGGCTCTTGGTTATGACTCTGTTCAGCTTCTTTTGATCGTAAAACCACTAACCTATTGGCTGGAATTGAAATGTTCAAATTAAGGTACTTGTAATAAGTGAAGACTTTGCACGCATAAGTCAAAACAATGCATCAACGGATGACAGTTCATTCAGTGATCAGTAATTTAATCGTACTATGAGCATCGGCTGTCCAATAAATCTTCCAAGAGGGTCAGTGATAGGGTATGAGGAAAAACATGAAATGTTTTTCTGTTCATTTAATTAATCAAGTTCAAGCTCCGCATTAACATTTTTCACTGGTTTTAAGAATTGAACATGTTCGAAGGAGAGGGCTAAGACAGTTAAGAAGCTAGCAGCGGATTCAGCGTTAATGGTGGCTGCGAAATTTGAAAGATAACTACCCAACTGTTGAGAGGCATTCAGTTAACCGATTTCTTTGTGAGCTCTTTTACTGGAACTAAAATTGTAGAATCTAATGTGGCTTTTGTCGGACTTTTCTTGAATAATCAGTCAGCAAAACTATATGGCGAGGATATTTTTGCTGACCAGAAGATTTTCTTGACCGAAGACTTTTTGTGGAGGGTGTCTTAATGGCGGGTCAACAATACGATCACTTCAGTACGTAGATAAGTTCAACTCGTCGAAGAAATCGCTGCATTGATTTGGCCTTTCACTATAAATCTGTGGTTCCATTCGAGTTTGCATGCGACAACCACGTCTTAGATTTTTGCATGTCATAACATTCCTCTTTCCTTCAACACGGTATAACTTTTCTTATAGGGGACGAAAAAGAGGGGCAAAAAGGAGGAAAGTGAACCACAAGAAACTATTGGCAGCCCACCGAATTTCCATTACAAACTTGTCGATCAGTGTGTGATATTGGGTAACCCGGCCATCTTGACTGTGACGAACACAACTACGCCTGAACCTGAAGTGGAGTGGTTCCGCGATTCGCTTCCCGTTGATATCAACAATCCGAAATACGCTTTCAAACAAGACAAGGGTATCTGTTTTCATGTCTCTTATCCTTCGTACAGTTAATTAATTACTCGATCACTGCATTCACTGAGCTAATTCAGTGACTGCAGTGATACAACTTGAGCCAGCTTGCCAGCTGAGTTCAGTAATATTAGCATACTTATACTGAAAACGAATATATGCATTTGCTTATCCTTTTTTCCTTCGAATGTTTGATACCTGAAAATAGATTTTCCGAGACCTTGCCAGTTCATTATTGAACTAATCGCTTGTTCAGCTAACTAAGAATTCTTCTGAGCTTTTTGATATAAAAGAAGAAAAATTGTGGCCATCAGTTCGACAGTTGAGTTACCTGGTGAGCAAGCTGGTTGCTGAGCCGAAGTAGTTAACTAAGCCGTTAACACGGTGTGTTTGAACGGTTGTTGTGGAGAAAGGAGGCGATCAGGGAATGCCAAAGTTGTACCTTGTATGGGATGGTGATCTGTGAACTTTAAGGTCGATATGAATTGGAAATTCTGTGCTGTGAGGCAGTTGACGACGCTATTTGGAAAGTGGTTGGCAAAAATGCGTTTGGCCGTTGCGAGAGCAGTTGTAAATTAACAGTAGAAGTACCCAAGGATATGACTGCTCCCGAATTTGTGGTTTGTGCATTTTGCTTTTCTCCATGTTGAGCTATCACTACAGGCTTTCGAAATTGCCTGTAAATGAAGTTAGTTGCATACAACTTCTTTCAATTAGGCTTAATCGAATTCTAACGGGAACAGGCATCTTTTTTAATGAACGCATAGGGAGGGCTTCCCTACAGTGACATATAATGAAGATATTTGAACTATTGTATTTAATGACTTCTGCACTTACTGGGCTTTATGCATCACTATTTGTCATTGCTGCAAATCTTTTCCAAAAATCTGTTTTTTTTATTCACATGCTTCCACAACGAATAGGATCTCAAGAGCAGTAAGAACGCTCATCTCTTCGCCCCAGCTCCGTTCTCCTCCTGATTTCCGTTCCCAAATACTTCCCACCTTCTATTTAGAGTGTTTATTGAACAAGCCATAATTGACGTTGTTTTCTAGAAATCGTTGGAGGACGTAAGTTGCCAAGAGAAGCAAATGCTGAAATTGGAAACGAAGGTTATGGCTAAGCCAACACCAGAAATCATTTGGTATCACGGGGATGAAGAATTATACGAATGTGATCGCTATAAATTATTCTACGACGATAGAGTAAGTTCATAGTTTCCTTCTCGCTTATACCGCTCTAAACGATTTCTGTTATCATATATACTTTCACAAGTTTGAAAACTCATCAGATGAAAAGTTTCATTCTGTGGGAAACAAACGAATGTCGAGCATTGTTCGAATTATAATTGTAAAGCTAATATTTATTATGGCCCATAATCATTACAGTTGGGAATATGATTTAATTACGGGCAATAATAAAAAACTTCCTTCTTTCGTGTCGTCTTTTGTATACTGCAAAAAAGAAAACTGTGTGAACAATGTAAACGGGAACGAGCTTTCTGAATAGGAACGAATTTACAACCGCGTAACAGTTGTCAGCTTTGGTTGATGCCATGCTATGAATATCGGGTAGAAGTTTCAGGTTATATCTTGATGAGAAACGGAGGATTATGGTCGTAAGTACGCAATGACATTTTTCTGTTTATTTCTAATGTTAGTGATGCAATATAAGAGAAATTCTTTTTGAAGAACTGGATGCTGAAGGTGGAATACACAGGGAGTAAAATGGTACCACAGATGCTATCCTGAGTAATCACTGCTGCTGCTTCAGGTCTTTAGAAAGTGAAATATCAAGGTTTTGTCGTTTTCAGCAACAAAAGTATGCGCTTACAATCGTAAATGCCTATGCGGAAGACAGCGGAAAATATCGCTGCGTTGCGAAGAACGTTGCTGGATTGGCCGAATCTGTTTGCAGCGTTCTAGTTGAAGGTTAGTTAAATTTTTTAAAGCAAGAAGTAGGGTGGCTATTCAGTCTACCACAAAATGGCAGATGTTATCCTGTGTTGTAAATTTGTTAAATTTTTGGCTATTTTGCTGGGGATGGTGATTGCGTTTTTCCAAAATCTTGCCCAAGTGTTGCAAAGTTATTTTAGTGATGCAAAATTCAGTGTGAAGCAAAAGAATAAATGAATTCAGTTCTTAAGAATATGTGTCTCTATTCTTGCCCAATATTTGCGTAATTAATTTAGGCAGTTAACGAAGTTGTAAACTGACATTCGTCGACTTTCATCCGATTCAAAAAAGCTTTTATGTTAAGTGATGCTTTGTGATGGTTGTTTTGTTTGCTATCTAGTCTAATGAAATATATTACTGATAGTTTAACGTAACAATTTTGAAGAGTCGGAAATGCCATCTGCGCGAGAGGTAGATGAAAGCAAAGCACCTCATTTTCGAATGCCATTGACAAACCGCGACATTCCTGAAGGATTCGAACTGACACTTGTATGCGCAGTGACAGGTAGGCGTTTCTTTAATTTGTCCATCTCAATAACTGCTATAACCGTAAGATTTCTGTTGTGCGAATTTTATTATTGCTATCTGAATACTGAAATTGGTGATCCACTTATCGTTCAAAAGAAATGCAGCTGAAGTTCACGATTCTTCCTTAGCCTATGTAAACGGTTGTTTAGCTTATTAATAGCCATACGTTTACATTTTCAGGAACACCAAGTCCGACAATAGTTTGGTCTAAAGATGGCAAATCGATCACACGTGACGACTGCGATATCAAGGTAGCGAAAGAAATACCTATTCTTATTGTGTAGTTGCAAACAAGCTAATTGGAATGACTTATTGCGAATCAGCAAAATATTCAGAAAGTGCTTCCATTTGTCTCCTTTTCATAGAAACTTTCACCTCTGATTCGCTTTTCGTGTTGCTGCTAATAGCTTCATTGATGTTAACTCCTTTCTATGGTGTTGAGGGATAATTCACTATGAATTTTCAGTCTGAGAATGGCGTTTGCACACTCACACTTCCCACGACAACACTGAAGGATGCGGGTGTTTACACATGTTGTGCAGAAAATTGTCATGGTTCTGCGAAGTCCTCCAGCACAGTTCAAATTGAACGTAAGTATTTTGATCACTATTGTTGAAGTGTTAAAAAACTATTGGCGTGCTTCATTTGCTACTGAAATTATAAGAATTTCAGTGTCAGATATAAAGTAGTAGCGATTCCTGTGACGTCGAAAATGATCATTTCAGAAAATTAGAATTCTGCAATGGTCATGTAAACTGCATTCGAAGAATTCATCGTCGTAACATGTTATGCTCGTTGATTAACTGTTTCATGTATTGTTCGGTTGAGACATAAGAGGGAGAACACTGATTTTAGCGCGGATTTTCTGGAATGGATACAAAGCAGAGAATGAATTAATGCATAGAAAGAGATATACTTTAGAACTGTCTCTTTCTTTCAAATACTTGCATTCTTTTTTTTTTATATCGGTGGGATCTTCCCTGTGCATCAGCGCGCTTTCGGTGTTACGTCGGTCTTCTAGTGGGAGTTAGCGCAAAAGCTGGAGTCCCACTACTTTTCATTTCTTTTTTATTGAAAATACCGTAGTTCCTGAGTGAGTATCACTGGTGAAGAAATTTCCTAAATTTTACCCATGGTGTGATTTTGAGAGATAAAATGGGATAAAAAGATAGCCACGTACACATCGCATGGCACTTCGGTGAACTGATAGAGTGTTTTAAGTGTAACGCTCATGTTGTTCGTAAACAGTTTATTTATTGCATCCTTGGGTTATCCCGCAGGCGCCGTTTAGGTTTGCTGCAGCCGAATCACCCTCGCATCCCTGGAACATTCGTAAATAGCCATCTTTATGTCTTTCTTCTGATGTGGGGAAGGAAGGAAGTTATGTGAAAGGATCATATATAAAAAATATTTTCTAGGGCGCTGCAATGTACAACCATCCGAAGGGTTGTGACTTATAAAAATGGAGTCATTGACTGAAGTAACTGAATAATTAATATGTAGCAGGGAGAACGAAGCAGTGCATTTTCTTCCTTCCTTCTTTCTTAGAACAAATATGTTCCACTTCAGAGTCAAACAGAATTGGAAGGAGTCGAAAGCTTTGGTAGTTTTCAGTATAGTACAGTAATTATTTAGTGGTACAAGATCTAATGTATAGCTTTTAAACAGCAGAGAACCGCAGAATGTAATGAATTAGAGCAATTAAAAGTAATCTATAATAATGTATTTATTTTGGTCCCAATTTGTTTCACATGCGGTATTTCAGTTTTTTTTTTTTTTAGTTTTGCTTTTTAAACCTCAGGATCTAGCAAAAATACGAATCGTTTTAGCACTTATGGTTTAAAGCGATGTCCCTCACATATTAGTGAAGAACCAAATTATGGGAATTCGATAGAGAAATATGAAAATCAGAGAGAGCTCTTTGCAGCGTTCGAATCATCGAGCATTAAACCGGCGTTTAAAGAACAACTGATGGACGTTACGGCAATCGAAGGATCTGAAATGGTCCTTGAATGCAGAGTTGTCGGAACGCCGGCTCCCACACTTACCTGGTACAAGGATGGCTTGAAGTTGCTTCTCGAAAACAGGATGCTACAATATACCGATAGAAAAGGTATACATGTATATCCAATTCAAAGCTTTTAAATGACACATCGTCAAGTGATGCCTACCTATGATCTTGAATGCAGTTCTGATGATCGCTTTTCGGCACTCTTAGTCCTTGTGGCTGCACTATGCGGCACTGAAGTAGTGAAATGGTAGGGGAGATGGGGAGGGACGAGACCTGAGAAGAGATGGATCTTGAGGGGGGTTATTGAAATAGGTCTCGCACGCAGCAGTTCAGATGCACAACTCTGTCTAATCGCACGATATCAGGGTATTGCTAAATTTCAGGAGTGTCAAGATTGAACATAATGAACGTTGTGACTGAAGATGCTGGAGAATATTCATGCGAAGCGGTCAATCCCTCTGGAAAGGACTTCACACATTGCATCGTTAAAATTATCGGTACGTCCTTCATCTCATAAAAGTCTGAGTTTTGATTAATGTTGAATATCTCCCGTTCCCCTAGAATGAATAATAGCAAAGGCATAGATTTAATGATTTTTGAAGTCTGTCCACCACTCGCTCCTGAATTAGTGCATTGCTATCTTGATTTACAACCAAGAAATGGTCTCCTGGAATGTCATTTTCAATTTTGACAGTAAAGGAAAATTTTTGATTTCATTGGTGAATTTTCTAGGTACGGATGAAAGTCGCCGTTCGCCAACAAAATCTGCCACTCACAGCCGTTCGCCTTCTGTTACAGCTGTCCAAGAAGAACTCAGACCACCAGTGATAACAAGGCCACTCAATGATGCAACCGTTTTTGAAGGTGATGCTATGAAAACGATATCCATATTGAGAAAAAGTGCTACTCAAAGTTCTAACATTTTCCTCGTTTCTTGATTTGTTGCCATAAGATAGTGGTTGGCAAATAAGCTATTGAATCCTTCTGGGTACTTGCGTTTTGAAATGGCGTCTAGAAATATTGGATAAGCCGAATCTCGTGTCTCTGCGTATGCTTCTGCTTCTATAATTTGAAAGTGTTGAACTTAGGGTCGCTATTTTTCGCATTATTGGCCTAAACTAACAATTCGCCTCTTTACCAACCTTCAGATTCATTGATTAATGTTGGAATGGATGACGAATTTTTAAAAGATCTAAAATTTGTCGATTTCTCTAACCCGTGAGGTTGCATTTTGCAGCCGGTTAGGTCGTGAAAACATCCTTTTTAAGTTGTTATGAAGCACAGGTTGGGATTAAGTGTAACTGGCTGACTGTGCATGTTTTTATCACCATTTGTTGGGTGTTTATGAAATTTCTTGGTTCAGCCGGATCAAAGATTTAATACTAGCTTTTTTGGGGCGCTCTTCCCCTCTTTTGATGTTAATTTGAGCCTCGTCGTTGCTTCATCATGGGAATGATCAGCATCTACTTCATACTGAACAGAACTGTTATAGGGAATCGCGAGCTGTTAGAAGTGGAAGTTGACGGCAATCCGAAACCGTTTGTCGAGTGGTATCTGAATGGGAAATTGGTCGCTGAAAGCCGTACTCTTAGAACCTACTTCGACGGTCGCGTTGCATTCTTGAAGATCTATGAAGCATATGAGGAGCATCAAGGACAGTATCTTTGCCGTGCTTCCAACAAACTTGGAACCGTCGAAACTCGATGCACTGTCATCGTTCAACGTAAGCACTCAGCGATTAAAAGAATGTAGAATAGTGGGAAATGTGCTCATTTCCCTGCGATAACGATGTGAGGGATTGTTGATGTGACTGAAATCGGTACTGCTGGATAGGAGATGTGCTTGAGGAAAAAATGTCAGTAATGACACTGATAATTCGTGCCGGCCTATCCAACCAACCCCCCCCCCAAATTTCAAACTGGCTTACCGCCACGTGCTTGACATTCGGCCATCGGAATCATTATTACACTAGAATCAAGATTTCTTTTGCTCCAGAGTTTTTTAATGTCGTCTTTCGAAGTATTGCTTTCAAACAATATTGCATTGTTTTTCCCGAGATCTATGCAAAAAGACTGCAACTGTACGCAAAGTTTTAGTGTGGAAATGCTGTTCCATGAATTTGTGCTGCGCTTACTCACCTGCACCATAGATAAGTCACCTTGTAAATGTTCAGCCGTGTTTTCTCAGTTGAGGAAACCAGTAACCTTAAGCAATTTTTAGCTGAATTGGGAGCCGAAGATCGTGTTCCAAATATGCCGAAGTTTGTAAGGAAGTTGGAGAGTGTGAAAGTGAAGAATGTGGGCGATTCAGTGACACTTACATGCCAGGTATGCACGTCTCTTTTTATGACCATTTGTTATTCAATGCGGCAGTGGGCATCATCCTTTGAGATGAGCTCGTGAATAATTTCCTAACGATGTCTGTGTCGCCTTGATTATTGGTCTCGACCTTCCGACTCTGTGGGAAAAAAGTGAGCAAAAAAATGTATACGAAAGAGGATCAATTCTTTCTGATATGTCGCTGCTTCAAATCGATCAAAATGAGCGATTAAAGTACGCTGATATGAAATACACTAGTTGTACATTCTTTTTACAACGTTAAATTAGGTAGCGCTGTAGAGTGACTTTCATTGAGTTGCATGAATTTATGTGATTTGCTCAGGTTCACGGCAACCCACGACCTGATGTGCAATGGCTCTTCAACGGTCGTGCCATCCATCAGGATAAGAGCACCCGTGCAAGAGCATTTGACGACAACGTCTGTGCACTTGAGATACTTGAGGTCACTCCCGAAACCACTGGTACCTACACGGCAGTCGCGCACAATATATACGGTGATGCGCACTCAAATGCAGAAGTATCGCTTGCTACCAGAGGCTAGTCTGTCAAAGTCACCTTTGCTGCTTTGATGGCTTGACGAATTTGTTTAAAGCTTTAAATTGCATGTTGCTTTTTAAATTCTGCGCCAAATGCACGAATTTTTCCGAAGTTAGCAACCCTTTTCAAGGTAAACGCTCTAACCGATTAACTCAACTGCCTCCAATAATATTTTTTGGGACCTATCCTTTGACAGAGTCCACTCGTTTAAACTCAGTTTTGCTGTGCTCATTTGTCGGCGTATTATTGAAAAAACCTGCAGTTTGTGCACGAATTCCTTGACTGAAAGTTTTTATTACTCATTCAAGACTCATTCATGTGTTCATTCTCTTATCTACGAGCCCTTTCTGGGCTTTGATTTAAAAATTGAAGCATTCTATGCTTAAACGTATCTAACCATTTCTTTTAGATTTAACATCTTCGACTACCGCTCCGCCTCACTTTGTTGTCGAACCCAACGCTGAGATGACAGTGGAAAAGGATTGCGTTTTATGCATTGTCTGCGACATCAACGGTCAACCGGAGCCACAAGGTATAAGTGGTGACTTATATGCATTTATATCTTTCGAAGGTTGTGCAAAGACAAATTTATCTGAAATAGGGAATCTTAGTTTTATTAGGAACTTGGTGAAGAATTGATGGAAACGAGTTCGGTACAATTACCAGATTTTCCTCGGTAGCCAGTGCGACTGTATTCCAAATATGACGTGCACGTCTCTATCTTTCGCAAATTTTATAGTAGCTCAAAAGCATACAGCATCACTTAGCGACTGCTATGCCATCTTCCGTTCCCCTAACATTTCGAGTAGCTACTTCGTACTAGTAGACCCTTGTCCAGGGATAGACACGGAGAATGAGTCTTTTCTATAAGATGGTTTCTGTAACGACACGCCTCAGATGCAGGTATCATACTTAAATAAAATTGAGTGTCACCTATGTAACTTTTATTTGGATTTAAATGCATTTTTAATTGCAGTGAAATGGTTAAAAGACGGTAAAGAAATAACCGAACGGCATGCGACAATAAAGAAAGATGGTATAAGCCATCAAATGGTAATTGCAAACGTTACCGCTAAAGATGAAGGCATCTACAAAGTGATCGCTGAAAATGAGGAAGGAAAGGCTGAAATGAGTGTGAAAGTTAGCGTCGCCGACAAAAGGTAATGAATTTCGGCGTATGGTGCCAAAGCATAGACTTTGAAAATAACCGATCAATAATTTATGACTTCCAACTTGAGCAGCATCCTTTTCAGCAGATTTGTCCAAATTCAATTCATGACTTTGGCATGCTTTATTTAAAGATCTAATACATAGCAGGGATGCGATAGCTGCATTCTGTTTGTGATGAAGGTATCCGGAGTTTGTTTATGTAAATGTATACATTGCAAAGGATATATTTCTCGAGTCGTTTAATACATATAAATCCCCAATCCTCTCCTGGCAGATTTAATTTCACCAGCTGTTCTTTAGCTGACGTTGAATTTCACTCATGTTGGTCAAAAAGTTAAGTTTTTGCAAGAGTGATTATTTTATTTTGATTGTTCGAAAGTTATGAGCCGTTTACGCTCTCTTAGCCCACTTCTTGCCTTAAGGAAAATTGTGCAGTTGGCTTCTCAAATATGCCTTACTTATTAGTAAATTGACGAAAAATCTGGCTTGAACAAAGTTGTCTTTGATGTATACATCCGTATGCTTCTAGAAAGGAGATCGCAGCGAAACCATCGAAGAAGAAGATTTCCGCTCCAAGTGCTCCAGCCGGGGAACCAATCTGCACGCAGATTGGTGCGAACACTCACTCTACGCTGGGGCAAACCAGCTGATGATGGAGGAGCCTCGGTTGATGAATACAAAATCGAACAACGAAGGTCTGTTGCTGCTCAAAAGTTTTTCACATTTCTTTTCCTGCAACACAATCTGTTACTGTGCGAAATTATCAGTTGGTTTCGTTTTTGAACCTCATGTTACTATATTATTCATTGAAATATTCATCAGAGAGTTCAAATTCCTTCAAATCGCAAAAAGAGTATTTGGCCCGTATATTCGACTCTTTCTGGGGCAGATAGACTTGCATCGACAAGCAGCGGAAATTTTGTTGCTGTTTTATTTTTCTTTGACGACTCCTCTGTCAAATTTTCCAATTTCTAAGGCCATAGTTTTTCTGCATTAAGCTGTTCACTGTAAACGCCGGGGTTAGAGCCTGATTTCTCAAATTGGTTCATTTACAGACCGGATGAGCGAGAATGGACGGAAGTTGGTCTCAGTCCAACAACTGAATATAGCGTTCGCAATTTGCAACCAAATACCGAATATCTGTACAGAGTGACAGCTAGAAATAAGGTTATTTTCTTTATTTGTTGTGTTTCTATCCTCTTAATGCATATTATTCTTAAGCACCGAGACGTATATCCGTCCATCGATCTTTGTCATAGTGCAGTAACTACATGAAATGATCCAAAAAAGGCAGCCATCCTCAATTTATGGTATTGGATATTTTATTACAGAGAACACCTTATAAATCAGTTTGCATTCCCGTTGTTCATAGGACATCACAGCGGCGTGTTGAGAACCGTTCACTGATAGGTCATCGAATTGCTTGTTTGTCAGGCAGGTGGAATCTTTATGTTCTCTAAGATTCAAGTAACGTTTTCCTATTTTTAGGTCGATTATGGCGAATATTCAACGATGTCTTCACCGATCAAAACGCTTGCAGCGGGTAGCAAGCCGCTCTTCAAGACGACCTTCGAACCCGTGATGTTCGTTGACGAATCAGAAGCTTTTGAGATTCACGCCATTTATGAGGGCAGACCCGAACCAAGTGTTAAGTGGTATCACAACGGTACAGAAATCATCGAAGCTAACAATGTGGCGGTTACGTTCGGTGAGGGAGGTGGCGACTCAACATTGGTGGTATCGAAGTGCAAAGCTGGAGTTCACGACGGGGTTTATTCGTGCCATATTGAAAACGAGGCGGGTCATGCCGTCGAAGAGACCACTGTAAAAGTTTCATCTAAGAAGAAGGTATCATTCAGTTCTTTTAATTATAGAGTAGGTATTCAAATCTTTATCAGATGAAAAGATTCGTCGTGATCAAGTAATTAGTCCTTGCTTGTTTCAATGAAGTCACCATACCTCGGAATTCGAGGTGCAAAAATTCAAGTTTTCACTCACTCTGAAGTGATGAAAACTTTAGTAAAGGGAATATGTTTCGATAAGGAACCGTTGCTTTAATCTGATGGTCGCGCTTATCGCACTGTAAAACATTCACGTGGGCTGTGGAGGAACTGAAGGTGGTATATTGCTAGGTTGCATTCGAACCTTTGTAGAAAGTGAAAGGTCATGGTTTTAGTCCCGTTGGACGCTATATATTTTCGCTGCATTTATTGGCGATATGCATATAAAGCTGACCTAAGCGTCACTGTTTTATATTATTATCATATGTGGAGCGAGTGGAAAAATTCTTTATAGTCTCTGTAAGTATAATTCCACGGGAAGCAAGTGCGTTCGGTAACTGCTCAGACAGGACTAATCTCTAATTTGGGAGTTCCTTCATTCCCGATCGTGGTTCATGTCAAATCCGAGTCCTGTATCGAATTTGCTTCATTGATCGCAATTCATACGAAAAGATTATAATAGAAGCTTTGCTCGAAGCGTATTTTCCGACACTCGGAGAGAAACGCAAACGCATAGTATCCCTCTCCGCATTGATCAGTCCATTGGGGCAACCAGAAATTTCATTTGCAGTCACATCCAGTTTTGTTCTTTGGTTGAAACTTGATGCGTTGTATAAAAAATACTGTCTTATTGTTGACATATGTTTGTTGAGTGCTATTCGTTATTCTATCTTGGTTGAAATTCGCGAGTCTGCAAGCAAATATTTCATTATTTAGGTCGTAGAGGAACTTGAGGAAGTAACTGTGATGAAGAAAGAATCGGTTGGTGCACCTGAGATGTTAAAACACTTGGTCAACGAGAGCGCTTGTGCCGGACAGCAGTTCATTCTCGCTTGTAGAGTGGCAGCCAATCCTAAAGGGCAAGCCGCGTGGTTCAAAGATGACGAACGAATCGTGTAAGTTTTCATCGTTAACTGTAATTGTCGTTGGTACATCGTGACTACATAATAAGTATGCGTTTTCATGCGTCAAATCCTTGCTTATTCAGATTTTTTATTGTAATGAAGCAAGTTCGTCCATTTGAGCGTCATTCACCCGCATTCAACAGGTTATTAGTTTTAAGATACGTTTTGTTTAATTTGCGAAAATTAGTACCTCATCCTGTTTCTGCATTTTCGAATTGCTCTTCATAAGGTTCAGATGTTAATAGTAGAAAATTTATCGATATTTTGAAATCATTCATCAAAGGACATTCATCAGAGAATCACTTATAAAATCAGTCACAGCCTGTTTCCGAGAACTTGCACAAGACAAACAATTATGTAAAATTTGCTCATCATTTCAAACAATGAATTTTCAAATCCTACGATATGAAGCAACGCGTAAATGCAAAAGAACGAGATTTTTTTTTCATTTATGTATTTTTTATCACCGTAGACGATCATGGCGTTTATAAAGGTTTTCGTTTTACATAATTACACTTGCAAACGTGCATTATATAAGCATAATGTCTGCTGTATGTGTGTATGTGATGTGTCTGTGCATGTGTGTATGTATCTATGTATCTATGTATATGTATATGTTCGCTAGCTTCACCTGGCGACCGCATCAGAGTAATATGCAGATTCAATCGGTGCAAAAATTTTTCACTTTCGAATCGTTTGAAGGGATGGCTCAGCGTGGATGATGCAGGATGTCAACGTATGGTAAATAGAAACCGCACTTTCAGTGGTTCCAGTCTGGAACCGTTGGACAGACGGACAGAAAATCAAATATGTGGGCATGCATGGAAACGACGTGCTTTTGCGAGACAAATTTGCAAAGGCGTATAGAAATGATTTTTGACAAGAGATTTATACAACCTATCGAGTTGATAGAAAAGCGTTTTTGGATGGATAAGCAGTTAGACAAATGGATTGTAATTCAGAAGTGCTAGCAGCGTCCCTTTGACATGCTTTTTCATTTGTTTAGTATGTGTATACGGCTAATAAATATGCTTCACAAGCATTTCAAGGGTAGATTTCATATGTGGCAAGGGGGTAGGCGTGAACCGCACTCTCACTCAGGTTTCCTTGTCATTTGTTCACCAATATTTATATGGGATCTTCGTTTAAAGATAAAACAATCCTTAAATGTCGTTCTGGATAGCTGACTTTAAAGGAAAATATCCATTGCTTGCAAATGGAAGCTGCCAATAAAGGTTGAGGTTTCTCCGGCGCTATTAGAAGCGTTATGTTGCAGTGGATCTGGTCGTTTCGAGATACAAACACAAGATGCGGGAATCTACCGACTCGTTTGTCATAACGCTAATGCGAATGATTCAGGCACCTATCGTTGTGTTGTTTCGAATGTCATCGGCATTGTGCAATCATCATGCGAGGTATTCATTATTATTCCTTTCGAATTCAATACTTTTGTTTCTTCACGCTGTTGTTTATCCATAGTTCTTTAAGGGGAGTGTGCAATCGTAGAGAAGCTATTGATGTGCAAAACATTTGATTCGGCTATATGTCTTATGCAAGAGTCTTTCATACGGTGAGCGGGTGGGGTGGGGGGGGGGAGGAGGGGGTGGAAGGAGATGTAATCATTAACGAGCTCTCCTTCCATTATGCTCGATTCTGGAGCAATCAAGGATAGGGAATATAGATGGAGCATCTTTAAGCACAAAACATATAGCCTATAAACCATCCGTTAAAAAATATCGGTTTTATAGGATCAGTTCAGATGGTTTTTGGCACTGTGTTTTGCATTATTCACAATTCAGATGCAATGCGGTGATATCGCACTCTCAAAAAGGGAAATTTTTGCGGGTGAAGATAAACTTTTGCTAAATTTCCAATTTGATGCTCTTGTATTCTAATTTTAAGATGCATATATACAGCGACACCTCTCTTGTTCCTATATTAATGCCATTATAAGGCAGGAAGGGATTCATAGTCTTGTCCATGTGACCGCAAGACTCATGTATTTCCGGCACATGGATTGTCTCTCACGTCCTTTGCGCATAAATCATTTATCCTTTTCACCTCAGGTCATGTGTCCATGACATGTACCTTCCAAATATAGTTTGCTACGCCTTCTGGTTTTACAGTTAAGGTTTCACTGCTCCGTTCGCATCTTTTCTCGTTCAGGTATCGGTATTAGATCGTGCTCTGCAATCGGCTCCGGTCTTTGAAGAGCCACTGAAAGATCAAACGGCATTATCCGGTGCCAATGTTGTATTGAAGTGTCGTGTTGTCGGTAATCCGGAGCCGCAGGTGAGGAACTCTTATCGCTTATGCAGTTTTTTTAGCTATTGAAATATTGTTTGGGCGCACGCATTTATAAGGCGCTTTTTTTGATAACATATGTGTACAAATTTAATGTCGCAATAGGGTCTTTCATCCTTCACCAAGTTGAAATGATAGATGTCGCCCGAAAGTTTATCTGCTGTATTTCCATTGATATGAACCATATACGACATTGCGTACACCATCTTGTATCATTTTTCCTCTCATGGAATTCCTTTTTCTATAAAATCTCGAAGCGTCATTAATTACTTCATATTTCATTTCTTTAAATCACCGTTTTTCGGTATTATTGCATAATGGTCAACCAAAGTGCAATGCCGAAATGATCTGTTATTCATCTCTCAGATATATCGAATGCAGTTATTGATACAAAATGTGTTTGTAAAGCTAAGGACAAGTGCCTCTGTTGATATGAAATGCCACAATAGTTTCAATGATTCGAATGCGTTGCTCGAGAGGTGCAAGCATTCCTTCACTTGCACTACCCCCGAACGCTTTTTCAGTTTTAAGTATTTTTATAATTCGTAGGAAGGGTCGGCCGGCATTGAAAATGATTATATCGCTGAGTGAGCTGCTTGCTAATCTTATTTAAGTGAAGGACAACTGCTTGGATATGTTTATAGGAGTTTGCGAAAACAACAACTGCAGAATTTTTGACTCAGTGTTGTTAAGAGATCTAAAATAATTTTTTTTCTCTTCCAATTCAGATTTTTCAAATAAAATCCGAAGATGGGCATGAAAGTGAAATATTTAGTGCTTTCGAACTGCTACTCATCTTCTACAAACATTTCGACAACATTAAAAGGTATCAATACTGGGGGGGATTTAATCCAAGTGAGTTGATTCCTGAAAATGTGTTATAAAATCCCGTTCAGTATTTCACGTTTTATTCAGAATATAAATTAAGTATTAGCGATGATCAGCATAAAACGGGATTTTCGCTTTTTTGTTGTTGACTGTAGGAAAAAGATTAACGTTAATTATTGCGACTTGTCACTTTTCGTCTTATATTTCTCGTGGCTTCTTTTCATTCATTTCAGAGTTGTTTAGACTCTAATTTCTCCAGAATCATTTATCCTTTCTCTTTCAGGCAATTTGGATGAAAGATGGTGAACGACTAAGCACAAGTAGGAGGATTAAACTCAGCTTCACGGAAAACGGCTGGTGCTCACTTACAGTGGCCAATTGCGATAGCGCTGATACGGGACTTTACTTGGTAATTTAACGTTTACCATTTCTTTCTATTGAGGTTATCCTTGACTGCTTTTCTTAGCTGCTATATCCACGGGGGAAAACGACTACATACATTTTGATGAAACATGAAGAGAAGGGCAAGTATTTTTCATGGGAGTGCAAATTTACGGTGAATATTCTTTTCTCTTATTATTTTTGACGTATTCGCGAACATATATTCACTGTACACGATTGGAGCTTGTCTTGTGGCTCCTTTTGCCGAAAACTAGTTAATATCGAGCCAGATGATCGGGAACAAATAAAAACCTTGTTTATGCCAGACGAAGTCGTTCACGAATTTTCAAAAAATGAAAGTGCAATCTAGCGGTCGAAATGGTGCGGTTGCTCGCCTTGTTTGTTAGTAATACTCTTTTTCTTGCTTCCGATTTATTCATCAATATTCATGGAATTCGGATTTTGCGTTAGAATTATTCCTGTTGTCATGAATCACTCAAAATGTGTAATTATTTTAGTGTTCCGCTCATAACTCACTTGGCGTTGAATGCACACAAGCGATGCTAACAATCGTTCATCCAGCGGGTCCTGATGCCCATTTGGTTACTGCCGAAGAAAGGGAAAAACAATATCGCAAACCGTACTTCACTCGTGCTCCGGCTTCGGTCGTCGAGACGGTCGAAGGATCAGTGGTAGGTTTTTCTTATAGTCCTTCGAATCATGCTGTCTTGAGTTGAGAAGCAGTTACCTGTGAAGGATTGCATTCAGAAAGATAGCAGAAAGGTTGACGAATGCATGAAGACCAGCGAATCATTTAAGTGCATTGTTATGCAAATAAAACATGTTTCTTATGATAGGTAAATTTATTATGTTTAACAGTTCCAGTTTCTATAAAAGGTTTGATAAAAAATTTAACTAGTCTAGGTGATTGACAAACTTTAAGATTTTTCGTAAACCAGTCGACTTGCTGGATTTCGTCAACTTAAGCTAGTTTCAAAGAAAGTTTTATATTATAAGCTAAAAATTAATTATAATTTATATTTTAAAAGGAAGGCTGAATAAAAACAACTGTATATTTTCAAAATGTTCTTTATTTAACAGAGTTCAAGTAAATCTTGTTTAGGTATGCAAGAGAGTTGTACCAAAACAGTACAAAATCATCTTCCTGTGGGTAAAGTTTTTATTCGGAGCTTCAAAGAAATTGTATTATTTCAGGTCAAACTTGTCAGTCGAGCTGTTGGAGAACCAGCTGCAAGTGTCGTTTGGAAGAAAGATGGAAAAGAGGTCGGCTGTTTGCAGGAGCTTATATATATATATATATATATATATATATATATATATATATATATTTATATGTTTATTTATTTATTTATGTATTTATGAGAAATTATATTCATTATTTATTTAATGCATTCTGATTAACGAGTTGATTTCAGATTTCGAAGACAAGTCGAAATTACGAAATTCGCTTAACGGGAGAGGGTGAATCAGTGCTGACAATTGGGTGCGTAGTTGCGAAATCGGCCGGTGTATTTACTTGTGTCGCCGAGAACTCGGAAGGTACCGAATCCGTTGAAACACAACTCATCGTACATAGTAAGTTTTTATTCCGCCTATGAAGTGCCTTTGCTCCTCTGCCGCACTTCGAGAATAAGATTCCTGAGCGTTTGAATGGTTTTAGAAATTCGTAGTTTAAGAGGGATGAGGGTATCGTCCTACTGAGTTGTCGTGGTTTTTGCTGGAACTCTGGAAACTATAAGATGGGATTGTGTTTGGTAGCGCTAACTGTGCAGAGGTCAGGAAAACCACTCCTGGCAATGCGAAAAGTTGTTGTCGTACTAGAATAGAAATTCTGAAAAGCTCCTTGCAGCGCTGACAGCAGTTAGCTGTTCGGTGGTGTAGAGATGCGCAAACAGTGGCCATTAATAAGGTTGCGCCTTGCAAGAAGCGTCTTTGCAGTGTTGTTTGATAGCAATCCGATTAAGTTGCGCTGTAATATATTATTGCTGCACTTGCAAGTAAATAAATTTTCATAATTTTTGTTGTCCGTAACTTCGTTTTGTTTGCTGTTGCAGCTCACCTCCATAAGCAACCTCAGGGAGAAGCTCCAAGGTTCACAGTAGATCTTCTCGACAAAGGTGTGGCAATTGGACATCCTGTCACGTTGAAGTGTGAAGTGCGCGGAATACCTGAACCCCAATTGAAGGTTGGCTAGTTTATTTCTTCCCATCAAAGCTTCATTGGCGTAGCCATCCGCTTGGAAGTGCGTAGCTCATATTAAGAACGAATTCCTTATCAACGATGCACGCATTTTGCCATGTTGACTGTTTAAAAGTACTCATGTTTGGCGCGAATAGTCATGGCCTACCGGCTGCTTGTAATGGCATCGATAAATGCGTTCTCGGAGTGAGCAAATGCTTGTAAAAATATTTTCGTTTTGTTCACTTATTGCTTCATGCAAAATTCTTTTATCAGCTGGTTGTGGCATCATGTTATTTCCGAATGCATTTCATGCACTGCCATTCTCTTCCCCTCCATTTTCATATCTTTAACTCAAAATTATAGCTCACTATTTCTGCCAGAATTTCCTCCTAACGAGTTTTCAAGTTCCTAGAGGACGCTTTTTGCATAGTTCAGAGGGATAAAATTGCTGGAAGTCATCCCGCTTGAGCAGCAAGCAGTTGACCGACTCTGGTTTGACGGTAAAAACGCCGCAGATGTCATCTTAAAGGGTGATTTTTCTGAAGTCACGGCAGCTTTCAACTATTCTTGTGCTTGTTTGCGGCCTGACTGCGGTCCCTGTGGGGATTCCTCGTGTTTGCAATTTGATTCTCCTCTGTTAGGTAAGATTGGAGGTGGATGTCTTGGTGTAGATGAAGTTCTTTTGATGATTTCTGCGTTTATTACCTTTGTTGAGCATGGCATCTTTCACGCTAACTAAAAATTTATCCAGTGGTTCTTTATCGACGACTCACGGAAAATGACACAACTGAAAACAACGGCTGGGTCCGCATGGATTGAATGTAGACGCGGAGAGGTGTCGGAGTTGAGAGCTGATACCATTGTCAGCACCCAGCAGGGCACCTATCAGTGCGTGGCTATCAACGAACATGGCAAAGCAATCTCACAATGCTATCTTCTTGTCGGAGGTATTTGAATATTCTCCTTTTTCGCTTTTGCAATGATTGGCTGAGTAGACCGACTGTTTTCTCCAAAAATATTTACTGCGCTAGCGTCCTTGTTTTTGCCAGACATATCCACGTCGTACCCGAATGCGCAAGCAAGGAATGACTTCGCCCTCATGCAGGGTGATGTGCTTTAAGCCTTTTTGTAATTGCCTAAAAATATCCTTGAATGCATCTTGAGGCAGTTTAAAAATAAGGGTTTGAATTCGCATCAGATTCGTTCTGTGCTCGGCAACTGCCTTGACGACCGCCAATTATTAGTGACACCAAGTTCTGGTAGGACTCCGTGGAAGATTACGATATAAAATCTTGACGGAGATCATCGTTATCGACTTTATAGTAATATACATTCCTAGTCGTCAAAGTTGAGCTCAATAGAAAGGAGTGCAACGTTCAGCCAAGAAAGCATTTCTTCATGTGCACATTGATACGGATAACGACAAACTGTGCAAACATTTTCTCACTCAGATACCGTAGCATCATTGCGGCCCTTCACTCAGTTCCCATCCATCGTGGCAATATTTCCAACAGTAGTTGAAATGTTAAATACTGCCTTTGTTATATCTCAAAAGCTTTTGTTCATCTGGTAATATTGGACCTTTGGTTGTCTGTTAATGTCGAGTCTTTCAATGAAAAAGGCTATGTCATCTTTCCTTTTAACTTATTATTATGATTTTCCTGTTAACCTTCGCCACTTCCCTAATGATTCCAGTTCATCGACGTGATGAAGGACGTCAAGTACACATTCAGTAGTAATGCATTAACTGATACAAAGTAAATTACGCCACTAAGCTATTCAAAAAGATATGGAAAGCCGGGTCCGACCCAAAACTGCATCTTAGTTTATACCTCAGTGTTTCTTAAGGTTTTCTTTTCCATCTTCCACTTCTTACTAAATCAGTGCAAATTTCAGAACCAACCGATGAGCCAGCAGGACCGCCACGTTTTCTGCGATGCCTTCGTGACATATGGAGTCCACTTGGAAGGGATGTGACATTTGAAGTTGAAGTTGGAGGATATCCGCTACCTGAATTGACTTGGTTCCATTTCGATGAGAAAGTTGTTGAAGATAAGAATATTCAAGTAAGTTGTTCCATATGTGCATACGAAATGGATGTCCAGTGTAATCTGCTCCACACCGACTGAAACAGTAGCAGTCATGGACAGAGCATTTTCTACTAAGGTGAATATGGTAGTGGGTGTTGGTTTTTGTTGCGGAACGGAGCTGACTTGGAGTTGAGTACTCGACTGTTTCATTTCAGATTAGCTATATCTCGCAGACGCAATGCGAGCTGAAAATATCGAACATCGGTCTTCGTCATTTGGGGGCATACTCCGTTGAAGCATCAAACGTGCACGGCGTTCTGCGTACAACAGCCACTTTGAATGTGGGCCAACGCCGAGAGGATAGTGTGCCACCGGTGTTTCTTCAAGGTATCCGCTTTACTTTCTTTTTCATCTTTCTTTGCTTCCTCTACGTTTTGCGAAAATATCACTTTTTTTCAGAAGTTTAACTTCTTGAATGATATGCCATTTATTGTATCATACACTTACGGAGTTCCATTTGTCATGTTTTATCTTACCGTAGTCTAGGTGTTCACGTCCCGAAAAGGGGACATGTATCATGATCGAAAAACCATTGCTGCGATGTCGTGAATAGGCACTAGAAAAGTTTGGACCGACAGTGAAGTAATTCCGCCATTAGTGAAGTACTGGTTAAGAATATTACTGGCAAAGATCGGATAACGTTGGTTCGCTGCATCGGATGGGCATAGCAAGATCTCAAAGACTGTAAGCATGAAGTTGCTTTTGATTGATAGCCTTGAGGCTTAGAGCTAGAGCTGTTTCCTCTTAAAACTTTCGTGTCGGTTGCCTAATATTGTGCACGGATCTGGATTCATCTATCGGAGTCTTCTCTTCCTATTATTCACTATACCTCTTATGAGGCGTTTCTAAGTGTTTCGAATATTGATGTTATAAGGACAATCGAAAACGTTTTAGACTTCGAAGAGCGTACAATAACAATTGAAATGCCGAGATATCTGATGATGGAGGAAACCGGTTTGGTGTTGACGAAGATGGAAACTGTAAGACTTTATTGATGCATTTTTGTTTGGTTTGTGATACAGTTTATGCTGACGGGATTCCCCTCACCAAGTCATGCTTCCAAAGACATCTTCATTTCTTGCCAATTTCTAAAAACTTCTTTAAAAGACCTCAGATCGAACTCTAATTGCTCTTGAAAGTGTCGTCTATTGCTTTTTAACCTCTCGAAAATGCGATAATCATTGTAGTTATGTCCCATCGCTTAATTTTTGGCAGCGGTTCCCGCACCACTTTCAATATTATTTTATAGTTGATGCGTACTGCCTTTGATGGCCGTCGTTGATTCTCCTTTATTTCGAATAACTTCACTCCGCTTTTGGAATGCTTCATTCTTGAGGTCTTCAGTGAAATGACGCAGATGAAAATAGTCAAGAGAGAATCAGATATGTTATGTGAGATCGGCGGTTATCATGGAAATGAAGTAATAGTGATATATGAAAAATGGGTGGTCGCAATTTTGTTAAAATCTCAGTTTCTGTTGCATTCAGATCTTTGAATCTATTAAATATGAAAGATGTTTCACCCACATTAAACCTAAAGTATGTTTTATCCAGGTTGAGGCCCAAAGGCACCGACTTAAAGTTGAAGGCAAGAGGAAAGGTGCTGCTCCAAAATTCATTCAAGGTTTGCACGATCTCGAACTACGTGAAGGCGATTTGGCGGCGCTGGCTGGAAAACTTGCCCAAAGTAAGCTTTATTGCATTATTTCGAGCTCGTCGAGGCTTTTTCAGGCAATGTGAGAGTAAACACTAACAAAAACGTAATTAAGCGCTGGGAATTGCTGTTCCCAATACGTTGGAATCCGCGTGGTTGAAGGTCTCCCACCCTTTTTTCTTCGGCATTCGGGTTGGGCAGTGACGATTGGTCGTAGAGTTGGTGACTGACGAAAATCTTCTAGAGTTGATGAAGTCGCTGCAGCGCAGCAATCAATTTGCCTTATTCTTCGATAATAGGTGCAAAATCTTAGCGGTTTATTATATAGTATATTGCTTTTGATATGTTTGCATATTCCGCATACCATTTTTGGGATCTTCGGAATATCGCCAAGCAACATTATATATGCGATAGACTGCTGCTGTCTTCTGAGAACACTGATCACTTTCTCATGAATTTTTCAATGTGAAAATACTTAGGCACACTATTTTCATATTATCTTACATACTGGCATGATCGCAATAATGCCATCTCATTATCGATCATTCTTAGCAGCTGTTTATTTTAATTATTTTTATGCGTTTATTAAAACGAAAGTAGTGGAATGAGAATCTTTTTTAATGAGTAACGGCGAGTTCCTAAAACTCGGAAATCAATGCTGACGGTTTGATAGCATTTACTCGAACAGTTACTACTTGCGAGTCTTCCGGGACTCTGTTTTATGAATACTCCATGTGTGGACCTATTGAATGCTCCTTGCCGATATTACCTTTCGTTGTTTCGTATTAGTGGAAGTACTGAAATAATGGTTTGAATTTACCAGAGAGGCACCATCGGATTCACGGTAGACTGAGTGATGCAAGAGGGCTGAAAGAATCGATCAAACTTGCCGAAGGAATTGATGAGCAAGCACCGGGAACATCAAAACAATCTGTTGAAGTAACGAGTAAGTAAACTTGTTTTTGGACTACTTTCGCTTTTATTCAGTTTTCTTATGATGTCAATATAACAAATGAGACGGCGTTTGAGCCTCGATAGGGGATACATAAACACGTAAATGACGTGATTTTTGTTGCATTCTGACTAGACATCTTCGAAATAAACTATGAGAAGTGATTTATAACCGTCTTGCAAATAGGAAATACTGCAAAAATATTGGCAATAAATTATTTTATCACTTATTTCGAGATGGTTGGGGCACCGTATTAACAGTATGCAACAAATTTCTATGAGCTTTCAACGACATTACTATAACTATTTTGTACTGTTGACTATTGTATTCTGGTGATTGGATGCTGCGAAAACTTGTGCACAGCTGCATTTCTTAGGGAAGGTTTTTGAATTTATGTGAAGGATAAAGAGGTATTTTTAAGGATCTATAGAAGCAGCCATAGTTCCAAAAAGCTGGCAAGATTCGGCAACCGGAATTTAGTTGCAACTGTATTGTTATTATTCTAATTCGGTCACATACTTCTGCCCAGGCAAACAAAATCAGTTTTTATGGAATCTAGTACAGTTCAGACGAATTTTACTCTGAGATAAGAAGTGCATTTTTGAGATTTTCATTTGCAGTGGAGCTGAGAAAATTGCAAATAGTGTTCTATTTCAGCATTGGAGGAAATTCGAGCCGCAATCTCGTCTCGTAATAAGAAAGAATGTCGGCCGAAGTTTATGGTGAAACCAAAAGCGAAGAAATCAATCGAGGAATTTAAATCACTTCGGCTAAAAACTGCAATTTCGGCGAATCCAACGCCTATTGTGCATTGGGATAAATCGGGCGTTATCCTCGAGACAGGAAACAAATATTCCATCTACAACGATGGAGATTTTTACTATCTTGAGGTATGCAATAGCGTTTCTATTTTCCCTTATTTCAGCTTAACGGAATATTTCCAATCTGGAGGTTGCTTATCTAGAAATTTGAAGGTAATGCTCACATGAAATGATGGCTGATTGCACTCATTTTAAATCAGAATTGCTTGTAAAGGGTAAAAATGGAAGAAGAAACCATGGATAGGTAAGCCCAAGTGGGGATATTTATGTTTTGCTGGTGCTTATTAACTTCGACCCTCGTCGCCTAAGGTGCTTCCTGGTCATTGCTCTCTTCGCGCCTCTACCTTTGCAAGGAAATAAAGGAAACGATGCTCGAGCGTAGAGCATTATCTCAGCAAATCAAGAGTTTTGGCCGGTAGAGGAGAGGGCTGTCAATGCCCTCCGAATATCTTTCTATTTTTGGGTGAAAAACTCGACTTCAAACGTCAAAGGCATCTCAAACTTCGCCGCAACTTGTAATAATTCGAATAAAGTCTCATGTTCGCGTATTCTATTCAGTTCAGCTGATTTTATAAGGTTGTGTTGATTCAACAAACTCAGCTTTTTTTTTGCCCAGATTCACAGAACATAATCCAACTGATTGATCTATAAAATGACGCCTGTCACATTCGATATTTAATTTAGCAATAAATGTAGCCACAGATGCGTTGTGTTCAGTAACGTAAAGATGCTGCGTTTTGATGAAGTGGATCACATGTTATATTTTCTGTTGTAATCGTAGACGATTGGTAATGGATTATTCCATTTGCGAGTGTTCGCATTTAGAAAAAACTCTGCTTTCCATGCTTTACGCAGTTTATTCTATAAGGAAGATCTGAAAACTGCTGTCAATGATTTGTTGAGGCCACAATATAAATATATTGAAAATGATGAAGCACTGAAGAGTACGATGGCATGCTTGTTCGTTACCCTTTGCGTTGTCTTCATCTTAGTACTTGAGGATTATTGCCATTGTGTTTGAGTTATTTATCCCTTTTGAGGCAATATGTTTGAATTTCTTGCTATTAATACCTTTTAACATGTGTCACAGACGTATTCTAAAGTTTTCGGTCATCTTTGAGATCCCAATTGTCATCATTTAATAATTCCGAATTTTGCACTCATTTATTCACTCTCAGTTGATTGCAATGATCATTTAGGTGCATCATGTTTCGAAATTCGATGAAGGCTTCTACAATTGTACAGCATCAAATGACGAAGGCATGGCGACATGCACCTCCGAGGTTGATGTAACACCTGCAGGAGGGGGTAGAAGGCGGTCGAGAAAAGTGCCAAAAGCACCAACCTTCATCGAAGTGTTACCTGGAAGGATTAAGGTACAATTGTTTAGAATACTATGCTATTGTTGAATGCCAATCACTGGCTCCTTTTTCTTTTTTTGCAACCGAAAAGGTTTAGACCGTGTAAACATGGAAAACCACATTAACAGGGATTAATTCACTAGCAAACTTAACCGCTGTATTGCTTGGTTAGTCAGTGTTTACTAGTCTTACACATCGGAATATTATTTGTTTCTTCTCAAGAATTTTGCTCACCGTTTAGCTTGATTCTCCTATGCTTTACGTTTTCCGATTGATTTCTTATATATTATTTTATGAAGAGTTGTATTGGAATTATTTCATTTGGGATAGCGAAGTTTTATATTTAGTTTACGGCTTTAGGTCATTTGAAGCCTTCTGATGGTGAGCCATTAAAACGTAAGAACGAAATGCTGCGGCCGTTTCTGTATCTCGTCCTCTAACGTTGCATTATGCCTGCTGTTGAGATGGTTTCGCTATATTGCCATATCTTTCAGTTATTAAGCATAAACCGCCGATTTAATGGACATGCCAACCTGCGCCTTTTCATGCAAGTTTCGTTCGTTGAAGGTAGAATGGTCAGAAGGTGGAATACTGATTTGCACATAGCAGCTGTATTCCATTATATTCTTCCCATAACTTTTCACTGTTCTTCCATAATTTTGTAGCGCAGTACTAGGAGCATACCTCATTGGCTGTTGATATAGTAATATGTGATGAGCGATCGAGTTTCAGGGCGTGCTGGGTGAGGCGTTAAGCGTTGAGTGCAGTGTATCGGCCAATCCAGCACCATCGATTCGATGGTATCGTAACGGCGCCGTTCTAATTCCTCAACACGATCGTTATGCGATGTTGTACGATGGTGAAAGCTCAACACTCAAGTTTGCATGCCTGACGGTTGCTGATGCCGGAAAATATACATGCGTCGCCGAAAATCAACTTGGTATAGCGAAAACATCGGTTAGCTTTCTTGTTACAGCATCAGGAATTCATCTCGCCTAGATCAACACTTTTAGAAGATATGATTTTATCGAATTAGCGACTTTCTTTTCTAACGAGCCGTTCACTTGGGAGAATAAGAAAGGTGGCTTCCTCTGCTGCAGCACAATCAATTCTAAAAATTTAAGATGCAATTGGACGTTGAATCGAGTGCAGCAACAACACCGGTTGAAGGAGGCCCACCAGTATTTCGCGTTGAAAGAATTAAACACGCAATTAAGGCGACGGATGGAGATCAAATCGTTTTGTTAGCTGAAATTGTTGGAGGTGAGTTCATTTCTCTCCACACGCACATCTATCAAAATTGCTCCTAGAAGCTCGCTTCTGAAAGTTCGCTTCTGAAGCAATGATTTTGTCAATGAAAGCATGTCTTGAGTTGCAAATTTTGAGTGCATTTTTGTCATGTCCCCTCCTCTCTGAAAGTGATATGAAGTTGCAGAATATTTGCACCATAAGAGGTTTCATGAGGTGCCGCGGAACAAGAGCCATAAAAAGCTTTGCAGGTTCTGAGCCAATCATGATCACATGGCTGCGAAATAAAGTTGAAATTGCTGATTCAAGCGGTTTCAAATACGCACGCGACGGTGGGAGCGTCTCGTTGACTATTGCCGATGCCTTCCCTGAAGATGCGGGTGATTACGTTTGTGTGGCGACAAACTCGTTTGGTGCAGCTGAATGTGCTATGCGAGTATTAATAACAAGTAAGTCAGCTCCAAAAATTGCTTTAACAATCATTACGGTCTAGCACAACAAGTTCATGATCGTATGAAAGAAGGAACGTGCCAACGAAATATGAACTTTCTGAGTGGTTATACGTTGACCTTTCTAATGTGTCAAGGAAGTTTATGCTATTGCATCATTTGTAGTTTCAATGAATTTCACAGTGCTTATTGAGCACCACATAATAAGCGTCACGTACGACAATGAGCAAACAATTTAGATTCTGTTTTATTGGTTTCTTTTCCTAATAACTTCGCTTATATAGTTAGATTTGATTTGGCATTTTTGTCCTTCACTGTATCACCTTCACTGCAGAGCCGAGAAGCCGAGAGCAATTTGATTCTTTATTCGCTTTTTGATCTCTTCTTTTATATCCGCATGTTTCATGCTCATGCAGACCTATTTATGCTGCCTAATGACTCGTCTCCTCGTTGTTTTCATATACATGAGACGAAAAAGGAGCACTGGCTTAACCTTTCAGGCCAGTTCAGTGGCTATGTACCCTTTAAAAGATCTTTGACATGCAGTATTCACTCTTCTAGGACGTCAAGAGAAGAGCGTTTACGAGATCGCACCAGTGATCGCTGAAGCGCCGAAGAGAATAACAGTTGACCCGGGACACGAGGCCATTATTTCGGCTACCGTGCGCGGATTTCCTGAGCCGGCGATCGCATGGACTAAAGACGATGAATCGATCGTCTCGGGTGATAAGTGTCAGGTACCCATTTCATCGAACCGCATTGTTTATTTCTTTTTTTTTTAACTTTTCTTTCTTCTATAAAAGAAAAACATCTTTTCCTTTGTCGGCATTACTGCAATTATGTCCGCAGTGAAACTCACACTCTGCCACTTTCTGCATGGGAGTTGTACCCAACTAGCTCATTGTCGACAAGGTCAATCACCATTTGTTGATCGTTTTTGCGGCCTAAGTGGTCATTGTGGGTATAATTCAAGATTCAGTGAGAAACGACGTCATTTCAGCTGAGCCATTCTGGTGAAATTACAACGTTGACTATAAGGGATGCAAGCCGTGAGGACGCCGGGAAATATGTCTTGAAAGCGGTGAATTGTGCTGGCACAGCCACCGCTACTATCTCACTTGAAGTCGTCGAAATTACCGAGTATGTGCTAGTTGTGTTTTTTTATTACTCAAATTTTTTCATTTAGTAGTCAAGCATTTTTTCAATGTGACGATTTTTTGATTGGTTTTGAATTGTTTGCGCCTTCTTGAGTACTTCTAAAATAATTCCTGTGAATAGTTTGAGTTTTAAAGCATTTCCTTCATCGTTCACGAGTATACAACCCTATCGTTGCGAAATTGTGGCTGAAACAGTATAAAACATTTGCAGATTTTTCAACATGTTTTTAGGTGCCTAGAACCTATTTGTATGTCGATGAATTAGCTTGGAATTTGTTGTAGGAGGTGGCCGTTTAACAAATCACTTGCCTAAAAATGCTAGACAAGCAGACAGGCGGATGGACAGACAGACACGCACACGCTTATTGAAGATTGAAACATGCAAATCGTAAAATAAGCTCTGGAATTTTTGCAAATAGCGTTTATTGAAATAACCGCACCTCATAAAAGAAAATTTTCAGCTCCGATTCTGTTCTTCCCGCGTTCACGATGTTACCGATGTCGATTCAGTGTGCTATAGGGCAGAAGGCTGTCCTTAAGTGTGCTTTCAAGGTCTGTTCTTCAGTTTGACATGCCTCACCTTCGCAATAATATTGAGAAGGCCCACTATCCCCGCGAGCAATAACGACCGCATAGTTTTCACAAGGACCAGACCAAATAGGCGGAAATAATGACAGCTCAAAACCCCGTCAAGCATTCAGACTCTATCATTGGCAACTTTTCAAGTTTATTAGAATGAATGAATGCGTGTAACATTTAAATGATAGTTTATATGGCATATCACACTGACTCACACTGTTTTTTAGTGTTCTTGAATTTTCGAGTGTTCTTGTTTTGTGCAAATTTTTGTTTCACGAGTTCGGTTGGTACGGAATACATGTGATCGTTTCTGCACAGTTGATCTCCAATGTTCTGCTTTCTTGAACGAAAACCGCTTGATGTGAAGCACATCCAGCGCTTCCTTCACTTGCTACCCCTTCCATTTGCAACACGAATTTGAGGGAGTCATGCTTCTTAGACAAAATTATTACGATGATCTCATATTAAATGAAACGTTTTCGTTATTCGTTTTAGGGTTCCCCACATCCAACTGTATCATGGTTCCGTGGTGAGCAAAAGTTGACCCCGGGACGCGGAGGAATCCAGATAACGTCGACGTCGACAACATCTGAACTATCAATATTGCGCCTGAGCGAGGCACATATTGGAGAGTATTTGTGCGCAGTCAGGAATGCGTACGGAGAAGATCTCGCCAGAGCGAGGATTCTGCTTGAAGGTTGGTTCACTTCTACTGCAGTTTGGTTACTTTTATTGATTTCTTTTAATCGTTTCATTTTTGTTTAGTGATGAGTGAAACCACTGTGCGTAGGTGTGATCGACAATGTTTCACTCATCAACTGTTTCCCGGGGACCCGGGGAAATGCCCTAACTACCCGAGCTAATGAGGATGCTTCCATTCTCCGTTATTTCTTAACAGTTCCCGTCTATTCAGCTTCTCTAGTTAGCCTGACTAAAGTTCATGTTGCATGTTGCATCTAATGCGGTTGCCTTGTATAACTATTTCGTCCAGTTGTTTGTTTACTGTGACACTCTAACCACTAACCATTACATCAATGAATGTTGAGTATCGCTTTTGGGTATTGTTGAAAAGAGTTGCTTCCACAATTTTTTTTTAAATTGTTTGGTTTGTTTGCTAGCTTCATTTATCTGCATCAACTAGGGCTGGAAAACTGTGAAGCATTTTAATGTTTTTATAGGTTTGTAGTCGAAAGTCCGATCAAAACCCACTATTCTGAAAAAAAAAAAAAACAAGTGAATTCTTCGAGACAAATGCCTTTTAAAACTGAACTCCTCGAATTCAAACCGATTTCATCCTGATCTGTTTCCATTCTTGAGTCGGTTATGTTGCATGACGCTCAAAAACTCCACGAACTGATCTCGAAAATCGTCCTACCGAACTGGTTCTATCAGCTAAATTTGCAGCAGTCCTTTAAATTTGTGAGGCTTCTTTTCCTTTAATGCAAGACCGAAAGCTTCGTCGAATAACGGACTGATTGACTCATTATGACACTATGTATCAACTTCAGTGCTTTTATTTTTGTTTTTTTGTGTTTCCGCTTCCTGTGTTTTCTGTTTTTTTGCGTTGCTTTCTTCTTCTCAGCTTAACTCCATTGTTTTTAGCAAAGCTCATTGTTGCTGGCAGTCCGATGCTAACAGTTCGTAACGTCATCCTGCATAACATTCGTTGGTAATATCGTTTGTTTCCCATATTTTTCGTTGCATCTGTCTTCATATGTGTTTTTAAAATGTCGTTACGCTTTACTAATGTTAGCGATCGGTCGGCATATTTCAATACCACAGCTGGATTTTAGCTGGAATCCCCTCCTCGACACACGTTAAACGGCAGCTGCTGAATGAGGAGAAAATTTAACCTAAGCGAACGTTCACGGAAATCCGCATGTTATATTTGTTTGTGTGACACCACCTGTTACATTACACCATCCGAGTGTCCATAAAACTATAACGATCTGGTGACGTTTTGCTGCGTACTACTTCCGGGATTGATTAAATTGAAGGATTGTTTAAGTTGTTACACAGTGCTGAAGCACCAGTCGTTACCGAGTTATTACAACTAGATAGGAAGAACAGATATGCGCATATATGACACTACCATAATGCGCTTTGCAAATTATTATTCAAAGTCGCATTATGCCGGCTTGGCAGTTGTAATTGACAGATATTGCACGATTTGTATCGCACAGAAATAAGTCCATTTTCGGCTCATTTACAATGTTAAAAAATGTATTGTTATGTCCGCTCTATTGTTGCCGGTGATTTGCAACATAGTGCAATATCTAGCAATGATTGCAAATCCGCGTATCGTGCCGCCCTTCAGGCGCATTTTCTCACAAAAACCTTGGTCATGGAATTTGCATGTGCAGCTGGGAATATGTTAGGTTACTGTGGAAATGAAGATAGAAATAAAAGGTTGTTGCCCATGTGCCGCAATGCACTTATCACCTAAGTTTCCGACAGCTGCGGTTCTCACAGAAGGACTTTCACTGAAATAACGCTAATCATGAGGATTGCAGGTTCATCGGCAGCGTTACCTCAGCGGCGAAGCATTCAGCACTGATTTGGCTATTCGCCGCTTCACGATAACCTTCTATTGATCCAACGATTGTAGCAACTATGGAACTCTACCAACAATCCGCCCCATTCCATCAGAGGTGTACACTACAATGTCGGCACACATAAGACGACGCAGCAGTAGCCTACTAGTCGTATGCTGTCCATTTGTGGTCTGCGCTTGGCTAGAATTATAACCCGGGCGCTGCGCAATGGCTTGTTTTTAAACATCCCTTGAAAGCAATTGTCCAGGCAGACAACATCTGTTTGCAGTAGCTTATTTTTGGCCCGGCTTGTGTTGTGATGGCAAACGATCGCATCTGTGGGAATAACGTACGAACTTTTAAATGACACTGAATTCTCCGCAGTATTAGGCTTGGAAAATTACTGTAACTTGGGACTTTTTATTCTCAGTTACTGTACTGTATTACTGTAAAACAAGTGACACGGTTCTTACATGACTTGTTCTTTTGCCATGAAATGCACGCCGGGTTAACGTGTGAGTCTCGCACCGCTGTTGTTCATGACATAGCATAGCTTTTTTTATTATATGACAACATCTGTGCTGATGACTGGCGTTTCTTCTGCCGGGCAGTCAAAAATCCTTCCAATTTTATAACCATGTGCCTTCAGTTGCGTGACCTTGAAATCTCAGTTTCTTTTCGAGACGACAACGATTTGTCTTGTTGAAGTCCTTCGTTTCTGTTCTAGTTTCGTCGTTAATTTTATTGCATGTAAGTGATTCGCTCATTCGCATCTCTTCCTCGTGGAGTGTGATGGCCCTCTCCATCCCGAGGAAATGTTCATAGATTGATGTTCTTCAGGAATTTTCGTTATTGTTGATGGTCTTTGAAAATCTATCTTTCTGAATGTTTTCCTATTGTTGTTCGTCTCATTCTGATTGATTCACCAAATACGCACTGAAAACGAATAAACATCGAAATAAAGGCATCTTTCATTTCTGTACATTGCCGAAATGTTATGCATACATACGCAAATACCTGCTTTGGATGTTTAATCCTTATTGCACTGATAACGTTATGAACAAAACAGTCGGGGAAGCGACATCCCCATGCAACAATATTGACGTACCAAAAGTAGGCATGTGTTCCCCATGTTTCGGATCAGGCATTATATTCTGTCTGAAAGAATACTCTTATTTAGGTAGCAACATGTGAGAGGCAATAATACTCCCAAAAGTGCTTGTGAACGACACTCAAATTACTCGAAGGTGACTCAAATGAGGCACATATTTTGCGCCGCTATGAGAAGCGGTGTAACTCCAGAGCAGGCGTATAGTAGTGTAGTTAATTGCATCCCTTTGAAAGCAATATTTGACGAAGAGTGAGCAAAATTTGATAACCTATATCAATCAATTCCGCATTTCGATCGAATAGTGCATATTCGTTTAAACATTGCAACAACAGCCTATAAGCGTTCGATTTTCTGCTTATTAGAGATGACGTACTTATGAGAGCACCGATGCTCACTAGTGATGGTTGGAAGGAGTGTGTGCTGACAGCCGCTAATAAAACCTGTTGCCACTCTTAGAAAGGAATATTTCAGCACTTGAAGCTCGCAAACTTCGATGTAATAATTATTCAGTGCCATGGAGGATGCTACGATGAAACCAAAAAACACCGTTATGCGATGAAATAATTCAAGTATTCTCCGCCACATCACTGCAGTAAGGTGACTTTTATCCCATCATAATATATGCAAATTGTGCCGAATGCATAGAGATGACTGCTTCTCCAAGAGTTGCGCTTGTCGAATATCGATAAAATACTGAGAGTAATATTGTGAATATTCGACATTCTGTATTCGTGATTATTTTTCTGTTTCATTATGCCACTTCGATATAGCACAACCTCTAATCCAGTAGACCCCATTTATAGAAGAGGCGGACTAATTCCATTGCCGATACTAGGAATAGAAGTAGCAAATGACCACTATAATAAACCATCAATGATATATGAAGTTCCACTTGCTTAGCTCCAGTTATAGGGCACATTTAGGGAATCCTATTATTCGAGCTGCAAACTGCATGCATTTGAATATGACCCCTACAACGAACACTTATCGCGTGCACATCATTCTATAAAGGGGTTCACAATGCAGTCAGCTTTGCAGTTTTTTCGTTAGAATGCCTCATAGTGTGGGAGGCTTACAATCATTCATGTTCGTTTCATTTATCGTTCGTTAAAGGAATCTAGGCGACCGAATCTCGGCTATCTATCAGGGATGGCAAAATCTGGAGTCTAGATGTCTAGTTGCAATGTGAGGAAATGTTTAGATGTTTCATGTGTTGACGAGGAATGATGTAATTTGAATAGATGTCAGTAGGTGTATATGTGAAATGGTCATGATGTCGAAAGATAGGCATGCCATACAACGTACTATTTTTTTTGCATGAATCATCTTCGTGGTCATGTTTTATTGCCGATACTTTTCCTTTGTATGTGATGACCTTACAAATTTAAACTAAACTTCCTTATATTTATTCAGTATAGCCACCATTCGGGCGGATTTATGAGACCACATTAAATTGAACCATCTCTAAGATTAGACAAGTTATATGTCCTGTCAAAATCAAATAGTGATCATCTGAAGCTTATAAATCATTGAGCTGTGAATGCATTGACTGAAATCTGCTGAAGATTCATCAGCAGAGAGATAGATGAATATGTGGGAAATCCATTAAATATTTATGTGTTGGGAAGGGGAGGACGTGACATCCCTAAATCTATCCGTTGTTGCATCATCGAATACAGCCACGAGTGACGCTATATGCGGACATAAAGGAAGGGGAAATCGATGCCTGTAAGAGGGAATTTAGGTGAGGGAAGAGAAAGGTGACATTTTCTGGCCTCAATAAACTATCGGCACTAGATCGATAAGATCCCACCTCAATAACCCAGGCGGGGGGGGGGGACTGCTTTCACCAGAGGTAAAGCGGAGATTTTTACTCCCACCAGATTTTGCGCATATTTTTGGATGAACTTAATACGCGATAAGTCGTTTTGGTGACTGAAGTAGAAAGATTGATTTTTGAGGAAAGACAGTTCAGGTGCTATCTTCAGCATAACATACAGAAGGCATGAGCTGTTTACGAAGGTTATCCTTTTAGAATTTTTAGAGGTTGTTTTGGTCATCTTCTTTTCACTGAGACCGATTGTTTTTGTTAGAGCTCAAAAAGTGCATAAGTTTGTGCATTCGTCCCCTCCTATTCTCTCAGTCATAAGCACGAATCCTTAGTCAGTAACTATCTGGTAGAAGCACCAGCCGTTCATACTACTGCTTTGGAATCTGTGAATCTACGGGCATAACGGATTCTTCCAATCGTTGGGAGGCGTCAGGTTTATAGATTCTCTGTATTTGCCCACGTATCCATGTGCGCGGATGTCCCACCCTTCATTGCTCGCTTCTTATAACGACTGTACATGCATTAGATTTTCGTTAGGCCGGAGAATGTCATTTCTAAAACCAAACTTTGATGGAATTAGCCTAGAATATCTCAGGAGCCTAGGCACTTTCCTCACTTTTTTAAACAAGAGGAACTAGAGACCTCGTGTCCTGTTGAAAATGAGGGTTCTTTAGGGTGTCTTCCGAAGAGTTCCTTCTTTGCAAAAAATGATCGCGTGCCTTGGCGCCCCAAAAAGCGCACCCTGAAGACAAATAAAAAAGAACACCCCGCAAACAAATAGCAAATCGACAGTTTTTTGCATTGGAATAGATTTTATATGCTTTGTGAATTTGCATTTTCGATGTTCTTTATGTGTGTGCGTATTTGTGTGTGTTTAAGTATGCACGTATTCGTTTATTCATCAATTTCAACATGAGAGCCGCTGAAGCTAAGAATGTGGGAATGAAAAAAAAAAGCTAAGAAAAGCAGGAATGCTCACTGCTCATTTTGTCATAGTAGATCAACGCAGTGATACGTACTATTGCTGCCATTTTTGTTTTTTACCCCGATCATGCCAATATGAATACTTAAACAATGGGTTCTCAGCAGAGCTAATACTAGGTTTGTAATGACATATTATTGGGTTAATTGGGTTAATAGTCGAAATTTATTTAGTGCTCGGCTGAGCGTGAATATTTATCAGCTAATGGAATAGTAAGGAATATATGTCTGATACTGGACTGGTCGCCTATATCCATCTGGTGTAGGACCGATCATGAGTATCTTATGCTGGTATCATCGTCAACATCCATCGGTACTGAAGTGGTCATGGGTTTCTGTCTGATACTGGGCTGGTCATGAATATCCATCTGATACCGGGCCGATCACAACTGTTTGAATAATGCTGCACTAGTCATGAGTATCTTTCTGATGCTTGAATGATCTTCGATATTTGTCTTATGGTAGGCTGATTATCGATATGCGTCTGGTGTAGGCATTTTGGTGAGGATGTCTTCATGAATGCTAATTGCACGTGCAGCATTGAATTCGTTTGCGTTGTGTCTTGTTGTCAATGCTGAATTTCCCATTTATCGTTTGGATTGTAGAAAAGATGTCAGGAGATAGCGATATGATGGGCGCATCGGTCTCAGGTCTCTGCGATTTCCTTTCTTCCGATTCGTCAACGCCATCACTTCCCAATCGTTCTGTTGACCTCTCTGAGGACGTTGGCACAGGATGGTTTCAACGTTACCAAAACCTTTCTGCCGATCAAATACCGTGAGGATATTACTCTCTTGTCATCATTAATGCATTTCACATTTATTTAATTCAAAAAGTAAGATGGCTGAAACCGAAGTCTTGAATCGGAAAATCCCGGCTTCATTTTGTAGCTTTGATTTAATACCTAAGACATGACACACACGATCTGGGATGCACCCATAAGGATGAAGAGCAGGACTTCAAATGTAATGTAGCTAGATGGGGACGCAGTGGTTGGAGTGAGGAACAGGGAACTCGAAAATAAGGGGAACAAGTCTGGATAGATGAGTGTCGATGAACGAATGGTTCGATGTCTAAATGTCGAAAATGTATAAAGGAAGTCGTAAGTTAAAGCTGTCGCATAAACGTAGTACTAGGTTGTTATAGTTGTTTCAGAAATACGCTCATGTTTGTTATTAATGTTCCGCTCTAAGGAAGTAGCTCCTTACAGTCATTCCAGCTTCACTTCCCCTTAAGGCAGAGTTGTGTACTGGGTTGTGATAGACTGCTTTCAGTGCGATTGAAATGAAAAACCTGGTGGTGGACTATCTGATTTGCGAAGGATATAGGGAGGCTGCGGAACTGCTTTGCACTGATGCCGCTATTCCGTTCCCGAAGGATGCCGTTGAAAATCTCGATGCACGCATGGCTATCCGAGATGCGATCATTGGAGGACGGGTGAGTGTATGCTTCGCTTTCCATGGTTATAAAGAAAAGGACACATGTTGATCAGTAACTTTGCAGCTGTTTCTTTACATGGCACAGTGTTAATGAAATGTGTAATATACTTGTTATGCGATGAGTTTGTTGGGGTTTATCATTTAGTAGAAAAAATACGCCATTACTCAACGAAGGATGTATTACGATGCTTTTTAGCCAGTGATGATCCTTGAAACTTCTTGCATGTGGTTGTACCTATAAACTTTAATGCGCGGAAGTTACACCTTTTTTACAGGTTTCTTTTGGCACAGATTGAAGGTGAAGGGGAAGGGGAGTGGGCGTTTCTGTTTTAATGCAGATATTTTATATTTTAAACAGGAGATGTCCTAATTTTCTTCCCTGCGCAAGGCATTCTAAACGAAGACTTCGCTTTCAAGTCCTAACTGCTAAATTTGGTGTTTTTATTGCTTTTGTAGAACTTTCTAAATTAATTTGTACTCTTTGCATCATGTAAATGAGCTTTCTGCGCTATTTCTTTTCCTATTTGCTAAATGGGATTTTTTTAGCCCTGAAGTTTTCTTTGTTTGGCCAGGTTTAGCCAAATATTGTGAAAAGTGATTGAAATTCAGTGAAGCACTGCTCTCTAAATTTGCAATCATAAATGAGTCGGTGTAGAGTGGATGAATATAACAGCCGTCATTTGGGGGGGGGGGATAATTTTCAATGAAAGTTCATCTTGAAGCAGTAATATTTTGAATAACTGAGAGTAAAGAGTGACCCGAGATGCCATATATTGTTTAAGGGCATAAGAGGACAGGAGTACGTGTTCCATGCAGGTAAACATTCGAAGAGAGGGCGAAAGCAGCGATAAAGTGAACTGATAAAACTTGCAGTGATCAGAAGGGTCAATTAAAAACTATGAGAAGTTCACTTTCGAAAAGTTCGATGGAACTTACTCTTCGAAAGTCATCACGCTTTTTATACCTTTTGCATTTTCAAATTTTTAGGAGAGCATTAGTCTCCCTTCCTCTGCGTCTCTGCTTTGTTTTTAAAATGCGTAGAAACGTTTTGCATTGCTCTTTAGTGCAATTAATGAGCCACATGGTCTGCGAATAGATTTGCAGAATGCGCAAGTCGTGCCTTCCTTCCTGATGTTCTTTCCCACTAGCATTGTAGTCGATTTCAATTGCAATAAGCTCAACTTGATCGGTCTTTGAAGTACTCGTTGTTTCGCAATATGGGAATCATTTGAACATGTGATGATTGATCCGAGTTGGAGTGTTGATCGTATGTCGTATAATTTGAATATTGTACGACACGGCTTGGTTTGAATGTAGTTTTTGGCTTATTTTTAACATGGTTTTCGAGAAGCGCGACATAATTTGAATATGTATGCATTTGTTTTTAGCCACGTTTCATCGTCGCATTGCTCCCTCTTCGTATTGCTTACTTTTGCTCATTTGCCTTCATGTCCTCTCGGTGGCTGGTTTTATGTGGTTCCTTCTGAATAGATTTTTTTCAGCTTATCTATTCTTTCATTCAGACGCTCAATTTTGCAGATGCTAGTCTAGAAATGTGTCTTTTCCTTATATTAACCTATATCTTTATGCACTCATGTTGAGGTTGTATGTGACGTGAAACCGGAACTCACTTTGGTGCTTTTATTTATTGTACTGAATAGGGATAGTAATGCTGGAAATGTTCGAAAGAAAACCGTTCTAATTTCGAGGAAAGTGAAACTGCATAGTATTTCAGATGTTTTCATGGAAAGATGGCAATTTTTAAGCAGGAGCATCCAGGCTGTGCGCTAAGATAGTCTGCATTATACGTCAAAACTATGTTGCATACTATTTTGGCTTGAGGGGTTTTTGATTGACGTTGCTTTAGTTTTTGTAGGTTCTAAGGGTACTGGCAAAGCCAGTGGTGGGCGGGGGATGGGGGAGGGGTGGGAGGTGGACACGAACACTCAATGTTTCTCTCTTATTCACGATGTTGTCCAGAGACGTTTGCTGTTTTCTTTTATTGCCCTATATGATTCGTCGGCTTCGTTTTAGAACTGTAAGAGAGATTATTTCAGGTAGAGGACGCAATCAGGAAGGTGAACAATTTGGTTCCGGATTTGCTGGACGACAATTCCCTCCTTCATCTACAGCTGCTTCAGCAGCATCTCATCGAGCTTATTAGGGCAAAAAAAGTGAGTTTTAAATTAATTGAAGGCTTATAGTCGAAATAGTTTAGTGCAATTTCGCCGACGTGCTAATATGATGATCCTTCCAACAAGCCGGTTCTGCAGTTAGTAGGGACGGAAATATTAAACAGTGGTTGTCATCGAAGTATGGGTCAAACAAAAGTTGGCCTTTTCATATTGGGTTAGTCGTGTATGTAACGTGGTTTGTAGAGCCCGAAGAAATGGCTTCATTCGCTGCAAGCCATGTATAAAATCTCACCGGCTTTGTTTATGAAGGGAAATAATCAATTAGACAACGCTTTCATTTTGCATCAATTTGTCCATGCGTCTGCAATGTGTCTGTATGTCGTCGAGGTGGAAATTATTTCTGCCTGCAACCATCTGCGCTTAATTGATTTTCGTGCTATAGTTGATTTTTCTGTAATGATAGGCCTTGACAACATTACGTTTGCGGTGTGCATCCAGGAACCCATCGCCTTTATGTTTCCACAAAAAGATACCAACCACTTGTGAAGTTGCATATTTACTGTGATTAGCGAAAGTGCTTAATTTAGAACCATTAAGGATGAAGTATATTTAGGTGGAAGAGTCGTTGAAGTTCGCCGAAGAATATCTCGTAGAGAAATGTGAAGAACATCCCGAAATGCAGGAAAAGCTCGAGAAGACATTCGCGCTACTGGCATTCGAGAAGCCCGAGAACTCACCTTTCGCGTCATTGATGGAACTAAGTCATCGACAGATGGTTAGTTCTTCGTTCTTCATATATCCTTTGTTGCTTTTGATGTGAGCTGATCATCATGAGGTCATAGCCATCCGTGTCTCTTTCTACAGGAACAAAAATAATGGCGTCTAAGTCTTAACCACATGCTGTCGGGAAAGTATAAAAACTTAATCAGACTCCTCGTCGCTTATTGCATCCAACCACGTTAAGATTAGGTAAAGTCGCAGAATTTTATAACTCGCAGAACAAAGGGTGGAGAGAAAAAGTGGCATGCATCGGCGTTTCAGTGCGTAAGGAATCCAGTGGGCTTCTGGTTGTCATTTTCGGGGTTTGGAAAAGAATATATTGTTTTAACAAAATTGTTGTTATTTTTGGGCACTGCAAATGAATAATGTTTGTGGATGGATTAAAGTGCAGAACAGCATATATGCAGTTCCTTGCACATTTCGTCGCATATTCATTTGTTGCAAATGCTGCGAAATTTTTTAAAGCAGATTTTGTGCAATCGACTTCATATGAAGAACATTGGTTACCTTAGTTTGATTTTACATCTCTGCAGCCCCCAAAATTACGACGATGGTTTCATTATATCTCCCTCCCTCCTCCTCCCCCCCCCCCCCCCCCCCCCCCACCCCCCCTCTGGAGTGACTCTCCCACGGGAGCCGCGCATAAATAACTGATAATTTGTGATATGCGATAATTTCAAGTTGCGCAACAGGGAAGCTGCAGTGCTAAGATATGCTAAGGCTTATTACGCCCCGGGTGATCGCATATCGGGTCTTATTCTGATTAGTAAATTCCTTTACGATTCGTTGGTTCCGTAGGGTTTGTTCCATATTTTGTCGGGTATTTTTTCTCAGTGGAGGGAAACTTGTTGGTTGCATCGACGCGAATTGTGAAATCATGAGGGTTAGCAGCAGCGTGTAACACCAGTGTTCCTATTGTCCTACCCTCTCAAAACAGTTTCCTTTTAACTGCTCCCTTTCTCTAGTTTGTTGATGATTTGCACACGATTGAAAACTAGTCACGACCATAATCGAGTTCAAGCACGCGGGTTTTGGCACTTTCCGTTAATCTTTCTCCTCCTTTTTTGTGGCAGCTTGAGCCATTTGATGTTTGTAGTGGATTTGGAGTCGTTGTACTGAAGTCTGTATTGGGCGTGACTCTACTTCCGCAGATGGAGAGTGCAAACACTTTTTCTTTTTGACCATTTGCTTGAAATATTTGGTAGTAGAATATTATGGGAGCAGAAAGCACTTTTCTGGAAATATTCAAGTTTAGAGGACCCGTTTCTTTGCTGCTGCCGAAGTTGTTAAGATCCTATGTTTGGAAGCGTTTAACCTATGTTTTTCGTTTTCCGGGAAGGGTGCATCTTCCGCTTCGTGATAGTTATTTATTTATTTATTATTTTATTTACTTATTTATTTGTTTATTTATTTACTCGTTCATTTGTTCATACATTTCGTCGTCCCAGACGAGAGGTACTGCTTACCTCCACGTTGCATCATAGATTTTAAAGCAGCTATATCGCACGATGCTTTCTCGATCTGTCTCCCGTATTAGTTCTATGGATTTTATGCTTCTTTTAGTAGGGCTTCTTTTAGTAAGATTTGGTATTTGCAGTGATTATACTGCTAACGAATGAGCTGATTTCCTATTTTTCATGCGCATTATCAGTTTTTAGTCTGCAAAATGATCAATTTCACTCGATTTTCTAATGTTTTCCTCTGGTGTATAATACTTGGATGCCAAGGTTTAGTACCCGTTGAAGGATTAACGCGCCTCTTTATGCATATGGAGCCTGAAAACATTATTGAAGGTTGCAACGGAGGTGAACAGTGCGGTATTGAAGGCGCTTCACAAACCAGCAGCACCGCGTATAGAAGCACTATTTCGGGTGATGGTGTGGGCACATCAGCAGTTGTTGCGTAACGATGATGCACCTGAGCCACCAGACGCTCTCAGCAAATTGTTTGCAGGTGAATGATCTCACTATTTCTAGTATTGTACGCTCTTTGAATGATTGAGTAAAGGATGCTTACCCCAGCGGGAAGGGAGATAATATTAACACATTCATTGGGCAAAACTTGAAATTTTCTCATCTAATCCACTCGAGTAAAAAGACTCGTGCATAGGGGGAAAACTATTGTAGACCAAGATGAGAGCCCATTTAATGGAGGAATTGAGGTTGGTGGTAAATTGGGATTTTATGAGTGTGTTCTATTTTCTGGGTGCTTGAAGCAGGTGAAAGGAATAGGGAACATAGAGTGGAAAGAGCATTCATTGGAGCGGTTTTATGATGATGCATTAGAATGTACCAGTGAAAGGAAGGGCCTCGTTTTTGACGTCAAAGAAGTGTTAATTGGCAAGGATTTTCATTTATAGCTTGTTGTTCTTTTCTCTTTTGGTAACTCATATAGTTCTATGAACATATCATTGTCCAAGAACTCGCAGAAAGTATCCTTTACACCTTCCTCCCATAGACTTTTTCGCAGTCCGTTTCTGCAAAACTGCAAAGAAGTGCTAGTTTGTGCAGATGTAGGTCTTGCATGGTATAAATGAAAGGCTGTATATCATAATTGAGGAAAAAATCCAACGAAAGCTCATTTTTCCAAGTTTTTGAAGTTTCCGGTATGTTAGAATTTTCTCTGTGGAATGTGGGAACATGATAGAAAAGAAGCTGATGCAGCCTGGCTTTACTGCAATTTTTTTGAGGAGGGGGGAGGGTGGGTGAATTTTTGGCAATCTGTTGTATTCCTGGAGGATTTGCACTATGCTTGTATTCTGTTTGTCTTTGATATCTGTAAGCTGGCCAAGCCCACTTCGATGATCCACGTAGAGCCGAATGTTGATGGTTCTATCCTGAACACATGCATTCGCTCGATGTTACATCGATTGAGGGCTGATGTGAAGACAACGCATGAAATTTTTGCATTTCATGCGTTGACGTAATGCATCGCGCATTATGTCAGTGTGATATATTTATGTGTTTACATACATATATGCTTGTTCGTCTTTTCAATTGTTGCAATTCATTGTTTATAAAGCTAAAATGGCAGAACTTGATTTTATAGTGTATATCATAAGATGTGCTTATGTGCTCAACTCCAAATCATTCTGGCACCATCGAGGAACATTAATGAGACTTGATGATGCCAAAAAGTTTTGGGTGCATTCTGCAACAAATCTTTTTTGTGTGTTCACTTAAAATATGCTTGTATTATTCCACATTTTGTCATTTCTTCACATTTCCCCCAAAAGCAAAAGGAAAAGTCTTTCTAGCTTCGTGGACTAGTTTCTTGCAAGAGGATTAATGAATATGCGTTTTTATAATGTTAAGTCATGAAATTGTTTATGTGGAATGGCATCGTAGCGCAGTTGAATTATTATTGTGGTGATGAAATTGTGCGAAGGTTTCGCCATAGATGTTGCTTCATTGTTTCTGTCTTTTGGCAGTTCTCGTCGCTCATCTCTACGAACAGTTCATTTGGTTCGGTTGGAAAATTTGAAAATACTATTCAGTTACTCCAAATTCTACAGAAACAATCCAGCAGTTTTTGTATGTGACGGTTTTCAATTTTTATTATGCAAATGTAATTGCATCTGATAATTCATATGTGTACTGTTTTTGCTGATTCGGTGCCAAACATTTGTTATTATTGTGCTGAAATTTGCTGAAATTCTAAACGACCAGTAAGATGATAGCAAAATCTCTATCATCTACTGTTTGCATATTTTTTGTGGTTCAATTTATGTTTATGTTCAAGGTAGAAAATTTTTTATTGTGGTATTATGCCACAGGTCGACTCTAAAGAGATCTGTTAATCGAAAATTGCGCATTTTTGATTGTTAGTTGGCTAACTGAAGTTTCTAGAGGAATTAATTGAGAGGAAATTAGTAGCCATTTTGTCACACGCTTAGGTGACAAAACTTGGCAATTTTCATGGAGATGGGAGGGTTTTAAAGTTTTTTGCGCATAATTTGAGATTCTGTAATAGATCGACTTATATGAAAGCGTAGTATAGATTTCAGTCTTTTCCTCTATAGTCTATGACTTTCAGTCTAGAATTGAAACAGGTGTAAAAAAAGCAAATAGGATAGTTGCTATCGAAGCCGGTATGTCGATTTCGAAAGGGCAATAAGGAATTCAATTAGTGACGATTCGAGAATAGAAGATCGCAGAGGGAGGGGAGGGGGAACGAAATTCGTATATTTGGGGGGGGGGAACGAAATTCGTATATTTTTACATTTCCAGCGGGGTTTATAGCGGTGAAATAGCAACCAATAGTTTCTGGGTGTGTTAGGATCAGATGCTGTTCTGTATTCGAGCTGTACCCTCAGATGGGGTGGGGGTGGGGGGGGGGGGGAAGAAGACGTTTTTATGCTTCCGGCACTGTGATAATAATTAATATGATATTGCACCTTGCGTAACTTATTAACGAATATCTTTGATTGGTACTTGCTATGTTTCACTCTATTCATGTTTTATATGTTTTATGCTTGATTCTCTGCTTGTAATGGTTAGTCGATTTCATTCGAAATAAAAGAATTGCTTCAAGTAGAATACCTTTTCAGATCGGGTTTAAAGCCACCCACCTTATATTGCATTCATAGTGATTCTGTTATATATGTAATTTGAGGCGCCATCATCCCTCCTCTGATCTTCGATCTTTGATTGAGATGAGAGTGAAGCGTTGTTAAGGATGGCAACAATTTTGAGTATTTGTTCTTTGTGATGAATGGATATGATGCATAACTTGAGGACAGTTTTTGCGCCCCCCATTCGTAATGGCAGTACTCAGCTATCCCTTTATTAGATCGTGTTTGATCCGCTGTTTCTTCTATTGTTTCGATCGGGTGCGCGGAATCATCGTTCCATCCCATCTTTATAGCATTCGTTCCCCTCTCTACTCGTAGCTAGAATTTTCGATTATTTCCGTTTCATATCACCTTTCTCTCGAAATTTGTTCGAAAACTCAATAGAAGGGTACCCACTAACGTTTTTCTTTTATTGGATTAGTGGTGATATGCAATTTCGTTGAGAAGTTTCCTCTCTGTCACCATCATAGTAACGAACCTCACTCGGGTTGATTTAGCATGCTCTTTTGCTCAAAATAACTTGAGGTTGTGAGGTGCATAAAATTTCGCAGGATCACACAATTCGGGTTTTGTACCTTTGTGCTTGTTCGCTTGGGCAATTGTTTCAAATTTTGTGCTGCGAGAACCACGTCGATGAAACTCGTCGGGCGTGATGCCAATTATGGGATAACCTTTCTTCTTATTCATATTTAGATTGGCTGCTGATATATGGAGAAAAAATATCGTTCCATAGGGTAGGTGGTCGTGTGTACATATCACCTTCAACTTATTTCCAATGCCAAGGGTTGGAAGCCAGGCAATAACCTAAACAGTGTTTCATAAGTATTCCAGAAACAGCAATTAGCAAAATTTTGCGAGCTGTCAATTCAATATGGTTTTTGGAACTGTTGTGGTTTACACTGTCTTCTCTGAAATTTTGAAAACTATATTGCGTTGTGTTCCATAAAGACCGGAATTTTTTTAAAGTTACATCATACAGTCTACAAGTTCCGCAAATTATCCAATAATATTGTTCATCGAATCTAAACTCACTTTTTGCATCTTAAAAGCAAACACTGTTCTCTAGCACCGATTATTTAAAAATCCTGTTGCAGCTACGCTTAGTCATACGTGTTAACGTGTCTAGCGCAAACGGATCTTTTCAACTCAGTGACAGATGTCGAATAAGATACCGTACAACGTGATGGTATCCCGAGGCTGCAACATTGGAAACTTGCCAACGCACAACTTTGTGTGAACATAACAGCGCAATAACGCGAATCAGGTAAAGTGTTTTCAAATCTTGCAACCTTCTCGGAGGTTCTCACAGAATTGAAGCTTTAGATGAATTTATGTCGGTAGCATTGTTTACAAATTGCTCATTGTTTTTTGTTCATTGTTCGGTAGCACACTTTTACTTGTCAGTACAGGGTAATTTGCTAGTAAGTGGCAACGCTTCGAATGAAGCATGCATAGAGAAAGTTGTCTTCGATCTATAGTTAAAAAATAAAATGATGATGTTTTCGAACAAGTGGTCCGAACTATGTAACACATCAGTGAAGCTTGGCTGTTGCCCGATTTGGACTTCAGTGATACAGGAACAATTCTGCCCTATCCTCTTCCTCCTTCCCCCCCCCCCCTTCCTCGACTTCAGCAGGAGGGCTATTTGCTAGGTGTAGAATGCTCACAAAGTGTTCAGTATTTTTAAGCAATTTTCAAAAATAGCTTTCCACCGCAGTTCTATGCGATCATGATATTGCCCAATAGAACAAACAATTTGAGAATGATTTGCTAATGAAAGCAAGCGTTTGCTAACCCTTCGTCCTCTTCAGGGGTTCTGAATATCTCCCCTCCCCTCCCATCCTGCGGAGGATTTTCAGAACGCGAAAGTACTCACGGGGCACCACAGAAATAAAAACCTCCCCCCTTGTGGGATTGTAATGATCCATCAGACGAGCTTTCACGGAGGAGGCTGTGGGGATTACCTCCAGCGAAGTCATCACTCAGGAGGTCCTCTTTTCTATACCAGAATGCACGCATATTGTTACATTGGAATCGAGAAGTTTTGAGATAGTACATGAGACGAACAACGCAGAAGGTGTGCAGTGAAAGACCAACGGTAGACGTAATAAAAAAGGAAGGGGTGTGTACAGTGCACCAATAGGTCTATAATAGCAGAGAACGCAGTCGATACTCACAAATATCAAATCTAGAAGCGAGTGATTTGAGTGAGAGCAAGGTGAACATCATTTGAGACATCTTTAGGTACAGACCGTCGGCCTTGTATTATCTGCATTTATTTATTGCATTTATCACTGTGTTGAAAAGAAGTATGTTGATGTACTGAGCATGCACCCTTTAATTGCAAATTTATGGGAATCATATGAGCGAGTGCACCCATTTCTAGAAAGGTACAAAGGATTTATGAGAAGGAAGGTGAGCGCCTTCATCGATGGTGCTGCACACTATGCAAAAATTAAAATAGAGACAACGCAGCAGAAGCATCTTGAAGGCTAAAACGTTGATTTGCTCTTTGTGGTTCTCGACAACAGCTTATTGATCTACCTTCTCATTATAGGAAAGGTGAATCGTCTTTCAATTTATCGAATCAAATTTATACAATGAGCGCGACTATCACGATCAGACGGGAGTTGCATTCGAAAGGCCTAGTCGAATTTGGACTACAAACAATTTGTAAATAAGGGAACACCACGAGTTGAAAATGCTGGCAATGTAAGGGAAGCTTTTTTATTTGTGTTTTCACAATATTCACAATATGATCATGCCGAGTTGAGATTATTATTACTGCAACGTTGAAGTGTTTAATGAGGGGGAGGGGAGAGTGGGTTGGGGCAGGCAACGAATCGTAAACCATGAGCGGAATTTTCGAATTGTTTCGACCGAATCGGATGAGATTTATCTTATCCAAGACTAAAGGTAACGGCCATTTACGGGTCAGTGTTCAATGGGGTCAAAAGCATTTCGGGGATCATCACTAGAAGTGAAGGGTTTAGATCGCGCTGGGTGTGGGATTTCGGAGGGAGAATAGACGAAGAACGATTTGTTAATCAACTCCACTGTTCACTTATCACTGCCTGTTGAGTTGTTATCGATGCCGTTATGAAGTGCCACTTTCCTTTTAGAGTCTTTTCGAGGCGCACACTATGTTCTTGGATGTGTGTATGTGTTATATATTTTCTTATGGTGTTTTCAAGAGCAGTAAAACCTGGGACATTGAAATTAATGAGTATCATTTATATCACAAGACGACCTCTTGCTTTCTGCTATGTTTCGTTTTCCGTAAATAGTGACAATTGCGTCTCCCCCCTTTCTGTTCCGACCTTTCTGTTCTACCTTTCTGTTGCCTTTCTCTTCTCATGAATAGGAAGAGGCAGTGTTAGATTTATTGTTTGAACGGCTGGTTATTGTGATCAGCTGAAAGACACGAGTGCATATCGTATCGGCATCCATGGTGCGCTTTCCCTATCGGGTAAAAGCAATGATAATGATAAGGATGCAATCGTTCATTCCCTCTTAGCTGTTGTTGACATCACTCATTTGATCCGTTGTGATGGTTATTGATGATTGTCTGTGACATTCATGTCCTTAAAGCTTGGTCTATGTGAACTTCACTTTCCTCCTCCCTTCTCCAATTATTTTATCTTCTTTCAGGTAGCAGACTTCCCATTTGTGGTACTTTCGCTCCCTTTGCAAATGTTTTTTTTTAATTTCATTACGCGCTATGAAGCAACAGTCTGAAGCTGCTCGATGGTAAGTATAATGTTGATCTATTTTGCTCATATTTGATTCAGTTCCGCGGCAATCTTCTCTTCGTATCACGTCACGGTTCTTAGCGATATAAACCGATTTTAATCTTTTAGGATTTTTTTATGCATTTGGGACAACTTTTGATATAAATCCTAAATTTTTCCACTTGAAGGTACATACCAATTCACAGAGGTAGTGGACAAAGATGTCCACTACAGACACGTATGATGGGTAAAGTCGAAATTTTGCATTGTAACATTAATGTAGTGAATGTTGAGTCGATTGTTCAGACTGATCGGATTTGTGAGTCTTTAGGGTCGCCAGAGAGCCCACCTATATCTCGTGATCTTTTGGTGAAGGAATCAACAAAATCTTTTTTTTTTTGGGGGGGGAGAGGAAGACGGGGCACAAAAATGGAATTGACCCAAGTTTCCGTACTACTACGGTAATATATTCTGGTGGAATCCCTTATCGGGAAAGTGCGCCAATAAAGCAATGCGGTATATATTTTTTTGCATCTTGCATTAGCACAGCTTACAAATCTTCACGCATTACCATCAAAACAAGTGTTGTTAGATGTTAATGAGTGCGTATATTTTTTGCAGCTGTGACGTCAATCATTCGGATATTCATAAGCGATAAACTTGCCGAATATCGTATTTCCGCTCATCTGCATATTTAATATACGCTTGCATGGTTAGTTGTTCACTCAGTTGCCAATTAAACTGTCTTTGATATTATGCAAATCCTAGATTATGTAATTGCGCATGCTCTTCTCTGCCATTCTCAGCATTAGTCGCGGAACATTTTCGATAAATTCTTCCCTTATCCTCCGCAAGTTAAAATTTGTCCTGAGAGATACTGATATTTGAATGCGGAAATATGTTATGTATGGTTAAATCCTCATGCGTGTCTGTGCATACCTACATATATTTGTATGTATTTACGCATGACACTGCCTTGATCCCTTAATTCATTGAGGGAAATAAGGTTTCGAATCCAGCTTAGGCCAAAGAGTCATTTTTATACTAACTGCTTGATCGTTTAGCTGTTTCTTTTAACCGCCCAAGACCCCTCTTTGATAACTAAAAAGCATTTCTTGATATGTGGTCGACAGTTGGAGATGAGGTAGAACACCTCAGTGAAGTGCTGTCCGTTTGCTTTGGCGACTTTTATAGTGGCGTCCGTTATTTTGACTAACTGCTTGAACTTGAAAAGTAAGTTATTATATTTGCTCACGCGTATACATAGCGAGTCGTTCCCTTGCAAGGTTTTCTAACAAGGTTCTGGAAATGGTAGGCATCCTTTGCGTTGGCAAACACGTGTGATCAACTTCTGCTGCTATTTAAACCTGCTACCACACGTAGCGCACGCAGACACCCACATTCACACCCGCACGCATGCGCATACAGTATGATACTTCGGCTTTCAGCACAAAACGCGTGCTTGTTATAGATTGATCAAAATTTTTTCTGATTGATGAGGAACCAGATAGTCGTGAGAGTACGCGGTTAGCGAATTCGGTGGTGTGAGGGGATGGGGGTGGAAGCGAAGGATATAGGTAGGATTCGATCAGTTCAGTGGCTTCGAACCATAGGATTTAAGAAGGGATAATCTGGCACATGAGAAACAAGATAGAATGAATGTTCAGCAATGCGCCGTCATAGAGCCAATAACTTGGGGAGCGAAACTTAGTTTAAATACGTAAATTTGAAGTGAAGCCTGAGAAGATGTGAGCTTCAACACTCCACCCGGTCGGGTCATATGGTAGCTACGACATGTAAAAGCAATAATCAGGCTCCTAATAGTCAAATTCAATAAAATCGCGATCGATTTTGTTGAATTGTAAGAGACGTATGGTGTGTCGCCAAAAAACTGGAATAACCTCATTTTAAAGATGGAGTTTCAGTGCGGGATATATTCTTTGCCGTTCCTCGTTACTGACTACTTTTTGCCAGTGCTGCGGAAGTGAATTGATTCCATGAGTTCAAAGGGATAAAAAGTCCAGATCTTTTATGAGGTTTTGATGGGTTTCGCACTTTTTCTTTGCCAAGTAATTGTTGATTGAAAGATCTGAAGATGCAGTAACCTGAGGGGGTAACATCCAGATTGTTTGAAGGATGCAGTATAATTTCAGAGCCGACGTTTAATAAGATGACAGTTTTCTTCGCTATACTTTTCCAGCGTTGTTTTGCATAAGCAACACTTCATGCACTTTTCCTAGTTCCTGAATGAGATGCCGCAATCGTTGACTGTAGACTACTACCGCCGTCAAAGTACTGTTGTTTAGAAGCACTTCGTAGTGGTCACTTCTATGGACATCTCACCAGGTACTTTTTACCTCGGCATTTTTTACATTTGCAGATACTTTTTACTTCGGCATTTATTTTTTCTCAGTATTTACCATTGGCACTTCGAGGCGTTGCTCACATACATATAGTCATGGCACCGTTTGATCTGTTCATTAGAAAGTTGACTAGCAGTAACATATAATGTATAATGTTGTATGTATAGTCATTGATACCGTTTGATCTGTTCATTAGAAAGTTGACTGGCAGTAGCATATAATGTTGTATATATAGTCATTGATACCGTTTGATCCGTTCATTGGAAAGTTGATTGGCAGTATGTCCATGGAAGTAAAGCGAGGCGGAGAAATGGATAGCAGATTGGTGTTACTAGTTAGGTTAGATCGAATTGCATAATGTGAACGCTTCAGGAATATATGAGGGAACGTTGAGTGCGAGGCAGTGTTGGTGGTGCATACGGATGGTGTGGCAGCTGCAGCAGTAGTGTTTAGCAATGAGTGCATAGTGGGCGGTGTTATTCGCCCACGCAGCAAGTGGCCCTCAGTGCCGTTCGATCGCTTGTCGTCACGTTCATCTTGCTGTGCTCTCAATCACATCACCTCACAGTTGAGCAGCATTCGGTTGGTGCCGCATCTATGAATAAACACTTCTCTTCAGTTGGCCATTATTCGATGTTGTTTCGTTGTTTTATTGACCTCAACGGCGTTAAGGCTTCATCTGAAAGCCTGAATCTGCTTTTGTCCGCTCATTTATAACCTTTTTTCCTGCAGTTTACCTTTCGACCATCTGTCCCTTGATTGGAAGTCATAGACGTTTCCCGGTGTTTCCGCATGTGTTTGCCATATTCATTGTTTTTAGCCAGATTTAAGGCATGCAATTGCTGTTCTATTTAATAACGTAAACATAGCTTAGTGTATAGTAGTGTAAAGTAGTCCAGTGGCATAAGATGCTGTAAATGTCATACGTTGTAAGCCGTAGAACGCTTTTGTTGCAAGCCTTTCCCATTCGAAAATTCTATGAAGTATTTTGTAACTGGCACCCTTCTCACACCCACCCTCCTCTCCCATTGATATATGTTACTCTTATTTGTGCTGACACTTTGAGCCGCTGACACAATACCCACTTCCATTTCGCAGGCATTGAGTATTTAGAGACTATTCGTCATCATAGGTTTTTATTTTATATCCAGTATAAAAATATGTAGAACATATGAGGTCAGCGGTACAATTAGAATGACTTAAGCAATTATGATGGTAGTTTGAGCCATAAACTGAGCAGAGGAATATGTGGAATACTACTAGAATTAGGTTCGAAAAATTGCTAGCAACCATCGAATATATGTCTCATTTCGCGATTTTCCCCTCAGTATCTTTATGTGAAAGTCTCTCTTCTTGGAATATAATACATCCGGTTCGGAAAGCTGCTAACGCGACAAGCATGGAGTTTGTAACTGCTAAACTGAGGTTGATTTTGAGCGATTTTATTGTCACATTGTGATACCTGTTCTTGGGAAACGCCACCTTAAACGTGGTCAAAATCTGGATGATAGTATGACCTTGAGCAGCTGTGCCTTTAATTAATCGTTTATCGCATATTCTTTGAGTTAGCATAAGCTGGAGGCCGGAAAACAGCTCTCAACAACTTTGCATATTTTAAAGGGATCTCCGTTAGTGCAGTAGCTGGACAGCAAAATGGATAGCTTTAAATGAGGTTAATGTGGTATTCATTATGTTGCTGTTGAAGTTTAGAGCTTGGACTCATTCCGATGGTCCTATTAGAAGTGGGATTGGATGTCATTCGAACATACAGCTGCAGCCCAAGCATCATTTATTTTCATTGGAAAATCTCGATTTATTGTTTTTCTTAGTTTTTAAGAGTTCGACTTCGTTGAAGTGGATTATCGGCTTTCCAGAGTTTCGGGAAAGGGCCTTTCCATTTTCCCATTTCTTGAGGGGAGATCTATTTGGAGAGGTCAACTTTTTTCAAGGCTATATTACTATATTTTAAACCTCTGCGTTATATTCTTTATTTAAGTGCGAATTTACGCTCCTCACAAGAGTCCCTTAGTCTGAACAGTGGTGTGATGCTTTGTTGAGGAAGTTTTTTGTAACTATTCCATATATAGTTACTCAGCAAGTCTTTACTTCCCTATTGCTTTGCATTTCCTTCGAGCGGTAATAAATACTTACGGATTTATGAATTCATCTTTATCGTTGATTAAAGCGTTCTTGCGTTCAACCTTTATTTTTATCTTTTGGAGTTATATGATAATCACTATAATTTACTATATTCGAGGCAGGCGTTTTTGCATGTCGCCCGAAGCTTTGTGAGGTGAATAGACGATGGGAGTTTTTGCTTATTAAGGTGCATCTTTAAGAATAATAGGTCTCGTTTCGGTGTATAACAAATGAAAGTTCTAATGGGATGTGGCCTCTTATATAGCTAGATCTGTGGCCGATCCCAATGTGTGATTTGAAATGAGCGAAATAATATGCAGTCGTCTGTTGCCATCAATCTAGTGAAACAATATAGCAAGATAGCATTATGCTCAGTTTTATTAAGAACATGATTTTTAAATGAGTAGAAAAGACCGAATTGATGAGAGAGCGCCGATTTGTCGACACTTTGGTCGGCCAAAACTCATTTCGCACAATGCCTTTGGGGACAATGTTTTCTATTTTTTACTTATTCATATAATTTCACTGCAAATTCTTGCTTATGCTTATCGTATTGTTGTTGATATTGAATTAATTTCAACAAGTATTTATCAGTGAGTACAAATTTCAGTGAGTACTTCTCGTTCCTTGCTCGTATTTATCCTGTTTGAATTTATCAAAGTCATCACCTCTCTCTCTTTCTTGGTCAGGGAGGCGCTGAAACTATTGCCTTAGTTTTGGAGTAAGGTGTGCCAGCTCAAAGTATACTTCAAAGTGATTTTGCTTGATAGACTCATTATGTGTTGTTCGATTAAATTCTTGCCTTGTTCTATTAGCTTTGAAGCGTTTTATAAGCATCATGATAATGGTCAGGTTAATTTCAATTTAGGTAATAAAAAAATAGTTCCGTTTGTTATTAGTAATATTGAAAGGCAGAGAGAAATACTATCGGGTAGGGGATCTCAACTTTGCAGTTTCCCATTTGCAAAATTTTTTCCCTTCAATTCACATGGCTGAAAATAGATTTATTTAGTTTCTGCGAGGCAGTGTGATGGATGCTGATTGTAATAATGCGTATGCAACTATGGCGGTCCATTGAGAATTTCAATAATGGGAATGAAGTTTTTCAAAGGGAAAGGGAACGTGGCTTATCGAAATAAACTGAGCAAAACGAATTTTATAAGTTTGAAGACGAAATTTAGCGAGACTTGAGCAAGAGCAGCACTAAATGGGCATCGATCGAAATCTTCAACTTCAGGGTAAATTCGCATCTAGGGTAAAAGGGAGTAGGTATATTTGTTCTGCCTATACCGTCGGGTAAGATGCGAAACTGTGAACGAGTACAAATTTCTTGAATCAGACACCGTCTACCTAGCCTCCTTGATTCTTTACGCTCAACATTTGCATGTGTTTTGCTATTTTCTGCCGTCATAGCCTGACTCAGTAATTTATGGCGTTTCTCAGTTTCTATCGGATCAAAACGCTGTTATATATTTTTTGAAATGCTCACCAGAACTGCTTTCGGAATATTAGAGATTTTTCCTATTTTTGATCGTTTCTTATTTCTTGTTCCTCCTTCTCATCAACAAATCCTCTCTTCACCTCTTCGTTCAGGAGGAAGTTATCGTTGACACCTGAATCGATTTCATGCTATGATTACTGCGTATTTAATGAGTTGCAGAAAACCTGTGGTAATTTGTAGTGTTTCATCTGGCTGAATAGATATGCTAAAATATGCAAGTAATTAATCTGTAAATGAATGAACTCGGCGTTTAATATCTAAATGTCCGATATATAAATGTGATTTTATACGATTGGCACTAAAAAGACGGGTTTGCCTCGGTGTCATTTTTGTTCATTGCATTGCCATAATGGGCGATCGACGCTTTGGATGACTATTGATTCTCGTTTTTTTTACACACATCTGCTCTGTCGTTTGTCACACACTTTACGAATCCGCATTGTAAACATACGATGTTCTCTTATCGTTTTCACTCATCTCTATACTTACTGCAAGAACGAATAAATACGGATTTTCTAGTAAATAGTGAATAAAAGAAAGGTTCTATTGCCTTGTGGATGATATATTTCCATTCCTTGCTAATTTCGTACACCAATTTTGGGCATTGAAGCTTGCTTATCCTAGACTTCATCTATGAGAAATACGCGGATGCAGGAGGCACAATCTCCGTATCACTCTTCCCGTCTCGAAATTATCTGTTTATTCATTTTCTCCTTTATTACTTTTAGACTTGTTAGTTAACTTCTTTTGTTATAATCAATTATTATCGGTTTTCCTTTGCGACACTAGCTGGTGCTTATCGTTTCTTTGACTATATATTTTCGATCATTTGAATATTAGAAGATTAAACCAATTATACTGTCTAAATGTCTTTCAAACACTGTTGTTTATTCATTAGTTCAGTTATTTGACCTACTTAAGAAGTAGCTGTAGGATCTATTATCAAAAAAATACACTGCTTCTCCTCTCCAGTCGCTGGGAAGTATTCTAGAACTCTCAGTCTTATAGAAGGATATGATGATTTGCATTTTCGCTAATATATCGGCTATAGGACTCGTACAGGTGTGAAGAATTTCTATCATAGCATCATTTCATTGAACATTATGTTATACAATTTCTAGCGTTTATGCCAAAATTTGTATAAGAATTGTTTGAAATTAGTTTGTGGGATGGAATTTTCTTAGCAGTTGCTCTATTATTAGCAGTGAATGTGTTTGCATCTTTTCTCTGAATCATTGAACGGAGTTGTTTTTGTGTAATCGATCGAGTGCGGCTGTGGGTTCGGCGTTCGCTTACCCCCATCGGCTATTGCAGTTCCATCGAGATCGCTCAGTGGGCGCCTATCGTTTCTGCTCGCTATCCTTTATTCATTTAACGTTTCTTATCGAGATGATCCGAAATGTTTCTAGGAAGAATAACATGCTGGGCTATCGTTTTACACAAGGGCTATCTCTAAGGTTTTCAATGTTTGCAACGTTATGCAATTGAGTTAGGGAACGAAACAACTCCCATCTTCTAGTGTGATATAACTCTGCAAGTGCTAAACATACATGCCGAATAATTTGTGTTGGCTTAAGTGGCATCATAAATGTGTAGAGCATTTATTTATTTAGTTGCAGTACGTCTATGTAACTACTGCTAGGTAGCATCATCATTGCATCGATCGTTGTGCAAAATCGAGAGGGTTGGCAGGAGTAAATCTAGAGAGTGTAAAATGCTACCTAGGCTGAATAAGCAAAAACCACCGTTTTTACAATACACGCCATTTTTGTCAATGGGAGGGGTCAGATATGTACCCGCACCCTTCAGCCTTTCTTCAGTAGTCTGTTCCGGTGATCTTGCCAAGAAATGTTTGCAGTTTGTTGCATGTATGCGTAGAAAGGTAATTGGAAGCTGTTTGCACTGTTAATTGATGTTCGGGATGCAATACGAAGGTTTAGTATGACTAATCCTTGCATAGTGCTGGTTGTTTCTTGTTTCCCCATCCCTTTGCATTCCTGAACAATTTGTCGATGCTTTCTGACAAGTGCTTCGAATGTTGCTTGGGCGAGTGGCGTTGCTCTTGTAGAGATGATACAGTCATCAAAGGTGGTGTGGATTGGAGAGGGCTATTTTACAGCGCGTATCCGTTCACTGTTTGTGAGTTGACCGTTTCTTGGCCGACACCAGCTGCTCCGCCTCGCAGTAATGCAACTTCTTTTCCCTCGTCAACTGCTTCCTCTGCCACTTATTTCTTGTTGCTTCTCTTCCTCAGTGATATCTCTGTTTCAATCTTGCTTGTACAATGCTCTTGTTGTGCTCTTAATGGGATTCGCGAGAACTGTGTCTTTGGAGTGCACTCCCACATAACATTTTGGGCAATTTGAGTTGTCTTAAACTAGTCTATAAAATCGTAGTTTTCATCGTTGTGTTCGATGAATAGCAAGTTCCGTAAAAGATGGGAGCATCGCTTGAACTTCTTTGAAGTTACGAACTGGGTTGCAGTCTGCAAATGATACCGGTCAACCTGCACCTAAGTGGTTGAAGTTGAGAGGCGAAGAAGTGACTAGAGGAAATAATTCCTCGTAAATATGTTAATATATACCAATGCTAAGGGATATCATAATATGTTACATTTTCCCTCGACCTGAGATGCAGAGTGGTGAATGTATTATCTTATATGATTCTCTTAAGCACCTTATAAACATTATTTATTATGGACGTTATAAACGTCAGTTGAATTTTTTGACCAAATGAGAAGTGATCATTCATCATCTTTGCAAATAATTCCTCATCGTTGCAATTTGTTTCTCATCCTTGCATTCCTTATTTGCAAATATCACTGTGAAATGCATGTTATTGCTTTATTAGTTTCCATATAAGTACACTTGTTTTTCCTATTGCACTATTTTTATTAGGAAGCGTCATATATATATATATATATATATATATATATATCTTTGTATTCACGTGAAGTTTTCTTTTTTTTCACCCTAGTACAAGCATTGTGTCCTACAAACCATAAAGTAAGAAAGACCTGCAATAGTGAGCAAAATTAGTTCGAATTCGGCTGATATTGAGTGCTGAGTTATCTCTGAGTTAGTGGAGAACGACCGCGAAACATAGTTTCATAGAGTTAACGCAGATAGGTGGACGTAACGGCATTAGTGGACGGTAAGGGAGTAAGGGAGACAGTGTCTTCACCCTGGAAACTTTAAAAAATGCGGCAAATCGAAGAAGAAAATGCGCTACCCCGAAGTTGGAAGGAGGGGCGCAAGCGATGCATCCTGGAACTGCTCAACCCGCAAAAGCTTCGTGAGCTTGCTCCGACCAAATGACGGTGGGGAGGATAGAGGGAAGGAGGCGAGAGGTTGCCCATGTGTGTTCATCAATACCAACTTCATTTATTGTATCCTAGAATGTCTATGTATCTCGAAAGGCAACCTATAAAGTAGTATATCGCCACGGTCACCACTCTACTTGGTTCGATGTGGAATACGGCACCAGAATCACATCAAAACCAGGGCGATCTTAATAGTAGCGGTGCTGCGTTCACACTGCTTTCATAGATTTCAAGAATAGAGGGGATGTTGAATATGAAATCATCCAAGAAGTAGACTATTACCTAGATGTTAGTAGAGTGTATCATGAGTGTGACTTTCACCGTTTTGTATTCTTTTCATTCATTTGCTCATTGCGTTTGCTTGCGCCTGTTTGCGTTCGAAGACAGCACACACTGATGTCTCATCAGCATCATAATTCAAAGCAAAACTTCCATTACAATATTAGCGACCTCAGAATCCTCAAGTTGTTTCGAGCGTATTGACTCTGGATTCGGGAACCTCGGCTTTCGAGAGGCATCGCTATTAGTTGAGTCGGATGCAGCGCTAAATTATTATGGAACGCTGATGAGTTCAAGTCTCCTCTATCGTTGCCGCGATGAACAGCATTTGGCTTATTTGAAGCACTAATCTGTGGTCTTCATTCAACTCGTATGTACGATTCATGGAATATAAGTCCCAGTTGTTATTATAGTATTATTATCAGTGTTTATCCCTTTGTTATTATCAGTGTTTGCTGCATTATTACTAATATTTTTTTATTTATCGATCGTACCTTTGTTATTTGTTACTGATATTACAGTAATTACCAGCTCATTATTTTACTGTTTTCATTTTTATTATTATTATTATTATTGTCACTATCGTAATGCCATTATTATCATTGATGACATTTTTACTTCTATTATTATCGCGGTTGCCTTGTGTTATTAGTATGTCATTGCTGTCATTATTTATTTATTTATTTATTTATTATCGTCGTTATTATTATTAACTGTTGATTACTAATTATTATTGAATATATATGTTTATTATTAATATTATTTGTTTTTATTAATATTTTTATAGTAGTTAATAATTAATTATTATTAGTTATTGACTGTAACAGCTGTTATTGTTCTTCCAGTTATTTCCGCGTATTTTGGAAATTGATGAAAAAATATTCGTAAAATTAGCGTTCGCTATCGCCTGAAGTTGGGCCAATGTGATGGTTACTGTTTACATATTTCAGGCCGTCTAAAATTGGGTTACAAGTCGCTGGAAGAGTGACAGTCAGGCAGCCTCTTCTCGTCAATTATATCAGCGATAATTCGTTATGGTTAGTAAAAGTTTATTGTTTCCTATTTCTCTTTCCAGATATATACGATAATTGAAGTTTAGTGGATAGAATGAACCGAGTTGATCTACTCTTATGATATCTGATCTTTGGAAATAACTATGGAATATTTTGTGCGGATCAACGAAAACCGTACTATTAAGCGACCTTCGAGAAGGTAAGTTCAGCTTTAGAATGAAATTAGTCAGTGTATATGTTGGAAGGGTCATGTGGGGTGTGCATATGAATTGCCCATTTAATGCGTTAATTAATTTGTTCTGAAAAAATTGCAATTGGGCATTATTTTTGAAGTATACATTGCTATGCTAGCTTCACTTATGTATCGTTTTGCATAGTATTAGTAGATCGAACCTTCTCAAATAGCGGTCTTTTCTTATTGACTATGCGAAATTAGCTATAAATGAGCGGCGATGATGTGAGCTATGTGTTGATAGCGACTGTTTTTTCACTTGAAGCGAATAGTAATGCTAAATACTGCTTGAAGAGAACGGCCGAAATATCTGTTGCTTTTGTTCCATTTGCCATAACCGCATATGTCAAATTGTTGAGGTGAAAATTAGTCACATAGCTTTGATTAGAAATTTTGTGTGTAAAATTGTGCTATCGACATTCTCTGTGTTATGTTATAGTAAATTGATAATTTGATGTGAGATTCACTATTTTCGATGGCTTAACAAATTGTTTTATTTCGCTGTTTATTTTCGCTTGGCACCCGTATTCTATTCCGTGATTGCCATCATCTAGATATTCCGAGAAGCAAACATGGTATCTGATTGCTTCAGCATGTTTCAAGCTTTTATTATTACAAATTTGTTTTGATTTAAGATGTTTTTGAGGCTTTGCATCACTGTTATGATTAGAAAGGTATGATTTGAACATATGACTAGGAAGTGATTATGAAATGTTCATCGAATGGCACCATTAGGCATTTTCCACTCTAACAAGCAGATTGATTCTAGGGGGCATTTTATGCGCTAATCGCAAATGCTGCAACGGGATGAGTTATTGAAGCCTCATGCAGACGGTCTAATGTCATTTGTCCTCCATTGAAATTTTAATGAGCCTCTTTTTCTCTTACCTCTCATTTTTGACAAAAGAAGATCGCCTTTAAATTTCTGTCTTCCGTCTTAATTTTTAGTCTTAGAATTTTCAGAGGGGATCCATTCAACTTTTAATATGCAACCTTCAAAAGTAACGCCACATATGGGCTTATGTGTGGATCGCACGCCCTCGGTTGCGGGATAAGATTTAAATGAGGTTGTTGAAGGGAATAATTTTAGCGCCGAAAGAAGAGAAGCAGGGCTTTAATTTAAAAGTGCCCTTAGTTTTTAGTTACTCTGGCGTTGATTTTCTAAATGACAGCCATAGATGTGGTGCCGAATTGCCCGAAAGAGTATTTTCATTCGCTATAAGATGCCAGTGACAAGTGCATGTTCCTTCATTCCTCTTAGTCATTTTGTGATCGCCGAGAGCGATGTTCTTTGGAGAATAAAAAGAGGGGACAATTAGAACATAATTCCATTAGAATGGCGATCTTGCTAAATAGTGTTATTTTGATGGATTACCCTCATGAAAACATTGGTTTTAATGATCTGTAGCTGCTTAGAACGCTTCTCTTCACATTTAACTCTCGTCCTTTCTTTTATTCTAGTAGTTTCCACAGTCTTTCATTAAGTTCATAGAAATGTCACTTAATTAAAATGTTTTATTGAAACATTTTCAAGAGAACAAACTTCGCTGCATATTTTATTCATTTCGTTGTTCGCAGTTCTCTAATGACCAGTAAGGCATTGGTGTGCGGTGAATAGTCTAAGAATGTGTTAAATTTGTGCTGTGTTAACTAATACGGAATGAACTGTTGCATGTTATGTAAATCATCATCTACAATCATCATTAGTCATATCATTGCTTTTCAGTCCACATCCGGCGTTAGTGTTAATCCCGAAGTGCAGCGTACCTTCCAGCGACTCTCTGAGGGCAAGGAACTTCGCTATATCATCTTCAAAATTGAGGTAAGAAACCTTTTTTTCAACCTTATCGTTTTGTAAATAGGTTGCAGAAGGGCATTCAAAAAGACCCCAATATCGACTTGTTATATAACACTACTACTCAGTTTTTCATTCGGACTTCACTTTCTGTAATGTTATATGACAGGCAACATGGCATTTGTTTCATACAGTAGTTTACCAGGTGTTAAACAGGGAAAACATTTCGTATAGTGCATTTAAAGCGAAAGCAAGTTGTGGCATTTCTTAGATTTAGGAATGAGTTTAGAACAAGTATGACTGTCTAATCGTTTATAGACTATTAAAAGGGTTGCTGGCTTAGCTGCTCTGAGGAGTCTAAAATTGCCAAAGTGGTTACTGACCAAAAAATTTTGTAATGGCTTGTCGAGCTGACTGAGGTTAAAGCTTACCGTTTAACGTTTACAGGTTGAAGTTGATCCGTGTTACACATTTTCCAATGCTTCGATTGTATCGTGATCTCTTCGTTTGCTCTAATAGCTATTTTTGAACTAAGTTTAATGACATGGCCTATAGACTATGGTGCGATGATAGAGGGTAGTAATGAAACATCGGAATGCGCAAGTACGTGAGGGATTAGGACAAAAATGCGTTTATTAAGTTGGAGGTATTCCTTTTTGGATTAAGCCGATATACCCGCTTGCATGTACTTGTCCACGATCGTTATAGCATAACAGTTTACTACTGCTGTGCCATAAACGGCCATGTCTCATGTTTATCGGTGAAGCCATTTGGCCTCGAAGTAGGGAATGGATGAATGCCTATTTTCACAACATTGCATCGTCAATTTGCATAATTATGTTTTAGGATCGCGAAGTGGTTGTAGAGGCGGCCGTGACGCAAGAGCAGTTGGCTCTTACTGTGGACGACTATGAGGACAATTCCAAGCAAGCGTTCTCTCGATTCGTTGACGACCTTAGGCAACGCACCGATGGATTCAAAGACTGCAGATACGCGGTTTTCGACTTCAAATTCATTTGTTCCCGTATCGGAGCCGGGAACTCGAAAATGGATAAAATTGTTTTCTTACAAATGTGAGTGCTTTTATTTCTTTCCGTCGAATCAGTTTGGCTGCCAAAAAAGTGAAAGATCCACGCGTGAGAACCATTCCGGGCTCAGTCGATAGGTGCCTCTTGCAACTTGCACGAAATACTATTGCCCATAATCGTTCGATAGGCATATTTGATCTATTGATCGCTTCTTTGTTTAGCGCGATATGGCTGCATTCGTTCAATTTCATTATCGTCGTCTTCTTGGTTGCTTTTGCCGCCTTATTTTCCATCTTTACCTCTTTTATTTCCGGATTTGCTTCTACTGAGTTATTAATTTACTGCCCCTTTCTCCTTCCCATCTGTTTGGAAGGTAATGCCGTCCAAATGTGCATGTCCATTATATTTTTATTGGTTGTCCTGAATTTGTGACTTGGGGAATTGTGGTGCTTTGGACGAATATTCTATAGCGGTATGGGTGGAGCGGCGATGGAGAAGCTCATCAGAATGCCTTTGCGTGGCGCTGTTTAATGCTGCTTTGAGCGGAGATCTTCTGCGCTTCATCATTAAACGGTTGCCGCAGTTCAGTTGGCTTCCAACTGTACCTGTCAAACGTCAGTGATTGATCCAAAATGCTTCAGACCGATGTTGAGAACTCAGCCACAGTGTTGCGTATAGGCGTCTTGGTTAACTTGCCCGTCAACTGTCTTGTTGACGGTCTTCTAACAGATATTAATTGAAGGAAGCTTTCGAAAAAAAGGGGGGTGCTGGATTCATAATAAACGTTCATTCCGTGCTCTGAACTGATTGCAAGTCATTGATACGAAAGTAATCGTTCTCCAAAAGCCCTAACCTTGCCTTCATTATATTTGAGACAACAAGTGGAATAGTTGACTACTTTGTATGAAATTGTGCATCATTGGCTAATCGTGACGTAAATGTGAAATAGTGAATAATTTGTTGTTGCTTCAAACTCTCATCTTTGATATTACTGACGATAGTTGTTGCATTGACATATATTCCCATGCAGGTTTCTGTTGAAATTATCGTCATTGCAAGATGGCTTTAAACTTTAGTAATTACGTTTGAGACCAATTTACTTATGATTTTCACCTGGATAGCCATCTAAGCATAGAAGAACACGTTCACAAACTTTTTCGTTCTACCTATCTTACAGTTTTCAGCTGTGTATAATCAGAGTTCACATGTTGCGACGAAATATGATTGCAGAGATTATTTCTACGGAGATAGTTACCGCAAAGCTAAAGTTGAATGTTTAGACTTTTTGAGCATTTTAACGCATAGAAGCAAGATGCATCTGAATGGTGCGGTTTTATAAAATCTGGTTTTAAAAGGCGTAATGGAAATTTTTTGTTCTCGAATATGTATAGAAATCTTCCGGTTCGGCAATTATTCAAACACTTCAACTAAAGACTTCTCGCACCACTACTTTGAACCCAAATGGCGAAGGGGGAGGGGAGGGTACTGCGCGGAACTGTTCGAACGGAGGCTTGTTGAAGGAAACTTAAAGGGTGGAACTCCGCTTTGCGGATGTTCAGAAATGTTTTTGTTGTTGCCAGTTTTGATCAAACTGGCAAGCAGCTCAGTGCTCAGGGTTATCCAGCTAGGAAGGGAGCTTTCGCGTTCGGAGATGAAGGTGTGATTCTTCCAGCGATAAGAGATGCAGAAGAGAAAAGGTTCGAAACTTCTTTTCTGAGTTGTATTCACGACCATGACGATCGCAACGGGATGGGGGGAATAGATAGCGTTGTTGACCAGGAAAAAGCTTCGTTGGTGAATGTTTCTCCACCGAATTCTGTAGCAATCGACAATCCTGACGAGATGTCTCGTTGCTTGTGTCACTCCATACCTTAGCGGTGTTCTTGCCATATGGAGGGTACACACTGAAACAGCATTTGTTTTGAATGTTATCCCTGTTGTGGTGATGAATTCTTGTTTGAGTTCATCACTTCGCACTGGAAATGAAATGTTCAGTATTTCTATTTGTCGAATCAGAGGCATGTGGTTATTCCTTGGATATTCGTTTCCGTAATGAGTTGTTTTCAGATGTCCTGATGGTGCCTCAATTAAAAAGAAGATGGTATATGCATCATCGGCAGCCGCCATTAAGGCTTCCCTTGGCACGGAGAGAATTCTTCAGTTCCAGGTTTCTGTTTCTTTTATTTTCCTTCATTTTAGTCCCACCACGAAAGTTCACTTTAGTTTTGCAGCTTTTTATTTTCTCAACTTTCAGTTTTTAAGCTAGTACAGAGGATCTCTTTTATTAACTCTTGCTACTGAATGGGCGATCATTTAACGTCAATTTCATATACCACGTAAAATGTGTGTTATGCATTGCATTCCTGAGCAATCGATAGCGTTATGGCGCAGGCGATTTGGACATGCCTTTTCGATACTAGAACAGTTAGGGCACCGAGGACCTTGCATTTCGGTGTGAACATACGTAATAGCATTACCAAGGTTGTTTCAGAGCGCATAGTGAAGTATTTGGCTGAATAACAAAGACCGATTAAAAACTCTTCTCACAACTAAGCCCTTTTTTGTTTTATTGTTGTCTGCTTTGTTGTCATTGCTGAATAATAGTGGTATTATTCCCCTTTTTTATATGAGTTCATAACACTTTGTTGAGAGGAAATTATTGTAAGAGCCGCCATACAAGCAGATCCCTAGCTTATGTAATGAAACAAATGAATGAGGTTAGATATTGTTGAGAATTCTTAACTCCGAAATAGCTGGATTTTTAAAGTTTGAAAAAGTCAGCACCAGAATATCCTTCCTTCCATAATTTTCCCTCTTCGATGACTGGCTAGGACGTTTTTATTGCGATAATAACTGCAGAAAAAGATATTTGCTCAACGATCTTTTCTGCGATAATTTCACAATAAACTGAGCAACGCTCATTTGATTCGTTCACTCCGCGAAAGGCGTCTATTGCATTCTGATCGAATGCTGCAATTAGATAACTAACTTTGTCTTTAACAATTAAGTTGCGAGGAGGGTATCCCAGAATCAATGAAGATAATGCTTGTGGTTTAAGCTTTATTTGCATATCGCTGTTGAGTAGTGGTTTCTGGTGGTGGTAGGAGACGGTTATTCATTTTTGGATCGCTTGCCCTACGCTTCGTGCAGCTAGAAGGATCATTTTTATCAATCCCTTGTTGGTTTATTACAATCATTAAAATACTGCAACACAATAACAGTTCATTCGTCGGAATGCAGTGTTAACAGTTATTGAATAGCACTTGAATGTTTTAGCATCTCTATCATGTCGAGTAATTTACATTCACCCTAAGAATGAAGCAAATATTTCTATCGATCTTAGGTAAGGAAATTGTAAGCTCATTCATTGTCTTCAGGTATCGGATGAGTCGGAGATGTCGCATAAGGAGTTGCTGATGAAACTAACTGACAAATATGGCGATCACTGAATGTTGGCTATAGAGAGAGCAGCAGTAACGAACGGTTTTGTGGCAATACTTAACCGGACGTTTTATCTTCTACTAACCAAATGTTTGGCCTTGTTTCGAAGGCGTGAATGGCCCATCGTTTCTTTTGTTGTTTGATAACTTCTCGGATTGGAATTGCTTGTTGGCGGTGTGCCGAATTTGTAACACTGTGTTTTGTGAGTAACTGAGATGCTTGCTTGTTTGTTGCCTACTTTAACGATCCCTTATGCCCGTTTGATTTGCTGTTGAATAATTCCTTAATCTCACTTCTTTTTCTTTTCGAGTTTTTTGAGGAGGAATTCTCGTAGTATGCTGTTATCTGCAAACTTCCAACAGCTTGCTTTCTGCAAAAGATTCACTGAAGTTAGAGGGCCAATCATTATGTGTAATATGGAAATAACGAAGCTGGGAAAACCTGAACGGTAATTTGTTTGAGAACGATTGTGCACTGGTGGGTGGGAAGCTTTGTATTCTTTTTCAAGGGGTGTGTATGCGATAAGGATTGCTGCTTTTTATGTGTTGCGTCCAATAGTTACTTTGATGCATATCTTTAGCCGACTTGGGGCCTGGCGATATTCGTAAAAATCTTGTTCACTACCGACGATCTGTGTTGTTGGCAGAATTGCTATTTGAGCTTGCCGTTTCGATTAGGGTAAAGTTCTAGTAAGTATTGACCCAGCTTATCGTAAGTATTGACTCCTAAAAGAAGTAGTATGGGAGAGAAGGGGAGGGGTCGAAGGTGAAAGAGGAGCGGATAGGTGGGCAACTGGGCCTGCTGGATGGTGCAGTATTTTGGCCACATTTCACTTGCATTATGTTCAATATGGTGAATCCCGTGTCTCCTCTTTGTAGAGTTGTGTTTGGTTTATTATAGCGCTGCAAGGTGACCAAACGGTGTAGAATTCGTTGGTTTTGATTTGCGCAAAGAAGGTGGTTTGTATATTTGAATAAAGTAAACATCTGTTGGAAATGATCCAATGAAAGGAACTTTGGTTTATCTGTGAAGCGTTATAAACGGACTTCTTCGGTTTGCCGAGTTTGAAGTTATTTAATTTGAATGTGCCAAGATGTTCGCTGAGTTGATTAAGCGTCAGACAAAATTTTCATGAAGAGCTAAAAATGACAGCTCGTACATCATTGCCTTTTCACAGTTCCTTTTAATTAGATTTCTTTCGGGTTGAGTGCCGTAATGACAAGTAAGTTGGTGGCTTGCATAACTTGTCCAGAACTAACTTCCTCTCATTGTTTCTCAGAAATATAACTGAATAAAATTGCTTTAAATATTTCACTTGATTGTGAAAACTTTTCTCAGGCGTATTTTCGGCTTGAATATATATATATACCATTGCATCCGGATTGCTGGAATATGTAGCACATAGGTTGTGTTGATGGCTTATTGCGGCTATTGGAGACGATAGTGCTAATTTATGGTGGTTCGTCCTAACTTTCTGAATGAGTGTAGGAGATCCTTTGGAGGATCTCTGTGTCTTTAAGCTCTAGGAGGTGTCGTTTTGCTCTTAAATGGGCTTGCGTTAGTGCAGAAGCAACCAGGTGCTTCCGCTTTCTTCACTTTGCTCCAGAAGGGTGTGCAGGCCTCTCGGTGCTGGTGGCACTCACTTTTGAGGTTCCCATAAGAAATGTCTGGATACACGGTCCGTGATCTCAATTGACCTGGAAGATGGCGCCATAACCTTGGTATCTTCAATGTATTGTTTCACTTTGGAGAAAAACACGTTTGGAACGCATATGCGTAAACCTCCATCCATTGCTGGCAACCTGCAAAGAAGGAGGTGCAAACATAGTTGGAAATTTCTGTAGTGCTGAAGAAAGTTCGTCCAAAAGCTCATAAATTCTAATGTCCTTGGCACTCAGGCTTCAGTTTCCGTGTATGTCGGCTTTGCCGAGGTCTATTTTATAAGCAGACCTATAACTATCAGTTTCTTTCTCTTGCAGTTTACTTTGCGCCTTAGCAGCGTAGATCCAAACGTGTCTTTCTCCAAAGTGAAACAATACATTGAAGATACCAAGATTATGGCGCCATCTTCCAGGTCAATTGAGATCACGGACCGTGTATCCAGATTGTTTACGTGTGTGTGCGCGTTCGTATCGTTGATGTGTGTCTGATTGGTACTCCCAAGTCAGGAACCATCGAAGCTTGAGCGGTGGGTTAGTATATATTGTACGATGATCTCTCGTAATTTATTTCCCAGCACTTGTGTAACCTTGAAAGAATTCGCGGGCATTTAAGGGTGCTAAAAAATTTGCACGCATTTTGCATTGGTCACTTTGCAGAGTGAACGTTTTCTCGAAGATTGCATTGAGCGAACGCTTCAGTTGAGATATGGGAGGTGATGTTGCATATTTTGCACATTGTTGCCGCAAATTTGTGTGAACTATAGCGCTAGTTGAAAGAAGATAGAGCATTGTTCTGCATATTTTATTTTGAAGGCACATCATCCCTGCTGCATAGGCACGCTTCTACGCTTCTCCACTCGTTTCGTAACCCAGCCGATGCACAGTTTATGCGTTTTTCGATATTTAAAATGTTTTTACCACTTTCGAGTTTAGTGACTAAATGAAGGAGGTGGTATAGGAAATATTTTTACCACTTTCGAGTTTAGTGACTAAATGAAGGAGGTGGTATAGGAAATGCTTTTACCACTTTCGAGTTTAGTGACTAAATGAAGGAGGTGGTGTAGGAAATATTTTTACCACTTTCGAGTTTAGTGACTAAATGAAGGAGGTGGTATAGGAAATGCTTTTACCACTTTCGAGTTTAGTGACTAAATGAAGGAGGTGGTATAGGAAATGCTTTTACCACTTTCGAGTTTAGTGACTAAATGAAGGAGGTGGTGTAGGAAATGTTTTTACCACTTTCGAGTTTAGTGACTAAATGAAGGAGGTGGTGTAGGAAATGTTTTTACCACTTTCGAGTTTAGTGACTAAATGAAGGAGGTGGTATAGGAAATGCTTTTACCACTTTCGAGTTTAGTGACTAAATGAAGGAGGTGGTATAGGAAATGCTTTTACCACTTTCGAGTTTAGTGACTAAATGAAGGAGATGGTGTAGGAAATGTTTTTACCACTTTCGAGTTTAGTGACTAAATGAAGGAGGTGGTGTAGGAAATATTTTTACCACTTTCGAGTTTAGTGACTAAATGAAGGAGGTGGTATAGGAAATGCTTTTACCACTTTCGAGTTTAGTGACTAAATGAAGGAGGTGGTATAGGAAATGTGTTTACCACTTTCGAGTTTAGTGACTAAATGAGGGAGGTGGTATAGGAAATGCTTTTACCACTTTCGAGTTTAGTGACTAAATGAAGGAGGTGGTGTAGGAAATGTTTTTACCACTTTCGAGTTTAGTGACTAAATGAAGGAGGTGGTGTAGGAAATGTTTTTACCACTTTCGAGTTTAGTGACTAAATGAAGGAGGTGGTGTAGGAAATGTTTTTACCACTTTCGAGTTTAGTGACTAAATGAAGGAGGTGGTATAGGAAATGTTTTTACCACTTTCGAGTTTAGTGACTAAATGAAGGAGGTGGTATAGGAAATGCTTTTACCACTTTCGAGTTTAGTGACTAAATGAAGGAGGTGGTATAGGAAATGCTTTTACCACTTTCGAGTTTAGTGACTAAATGAAGGAGGTGGTGTAGGAAATGTTTTTACCACTTTCGAGTTTAGTGACTAAATGAAGGAGGTGGTGTAGGAAATGTTTTTACCACTTTCGAGTTTAGTGACTAAATGAAGGAGGTGGTATAGGAAATGCTTTTACCACTTTCGAGTTTAGTGACTAAATGAAGGAGGTGGTATAGGAAATGCTTTTACCACTTTCGAGTTTAGTGACTAAATGAAGGAGATGGTGTAGGAAATGTTTTTACCACTTTCGAGTTTAGTGACTAAATGAAGGAGGTGGTGTAGGAAATATTTTTACCACTTTCGAGTTTAGTGACTAAATGAAGGAGGTGGTATAGGAAATGCTTTTACCACTTTCGAGTTTAGTGACTAAATGAAGGAGGTGGTATAGGAAATGTGTTTACCACTTTCGAGTTTAGTGACTAAATGAGGGAGGTGGTATAGGAAATGCTTTTACCACTTTCGAGTTTAGTGACTAAATGAAGGAGGTGGTGTAGGAAATGTTTTTACCACTTTCGAGTTTAGTGACTAAATGAAGGAGGTGGTGTAGGAAATGTTTTTACCACTTTCGAGTTTAGTGACTAAATGAAGGAGGTGGTGTAGGAAATGTTTTTACCACTTTCGAGTTTAGTGACTAAATGAAGGAGGTGGTATAGGAAATGTTTTTACCACTTTCGAGTTTAGTGACTAAATGAAGGAGGTGGTGTAGGAAATGTTTTTACCACTTTCGAGTTTAGTGACTAAATGAAGGAGGTGGTATAGGAAATGCTTTTACCACTTTCGAGTTTAGTGACTAAATGAAGGAGGTGGTGTAGGAAATGTTTTTACCACTTTCGAGTTTAGTGACTAAATGAAGGAGGTGGTATAGGAAATGCTTTTACCACTTTCGAGTTTAGTGACTAAATGAAGGAGGTGGTGTAGGAAATGTTTTTACCACTTTCGAGTTTAGTGACTAAATGAAGGAGGTGGTGTAGGAAATGTTTTTACCACTTTCGAGTTTAGTGACTAAATGAAGGAGGCGGTGTAGGAAATGTTTTTACCACTTTCGACTTTAGTGGTAAATGAAGGAAATGGTATAGGACAGTTTGTATTTGCGGCATAGGTTGCGTTCGCCGAACTTCGCAGCGCTGTTCCTAGTGGTTCCTGAGCAAAAGAACCTAACGGAGAATGTAAACGCATAGTAACATTTTAAGGCATTTTTTGTTGATAGAAAAATGTGAGTTAAGTGAAGAGTAAGAAGTATTGAGACACGTTCAGTATAGGAATTGAATGTAGAGGTGCAAAATATGACTTTTCGAGGTGATTTCAGCGACATATTTCCCTTGTTTCATGTACTGGTAGCGCATTAATGCGGCTTCTTTTCACTTGAAAGTAACCTTTGCAGTAAGCACTCTCTTCGATAGAGACATTTTGATAGTCAGCAAAATTGCACACTCGTCGAATAATTTGTTGAACATTTGAGTGATGCTACGTTACCAACTGCTTTGAAATTAGAAATATTAAATTTGCATATGGAACCAAAATTGCTGTAATCGTTTTTATTATTAAAACTTGTGCCACTTAATGGCTTTGAATGGTAATTTACCCCTCCGGAATCATTCGTTCGTTCTTTCCTTCGTTATTGAATGGTAATTTACAAAAAACTAGAAAACATGCGCTCGAAACTGAACTTTATGATGCATATAGCGTCTGAATGATGAATGATAATTTAAGAAATAAATTTGTACTTGAAACGAGATTTTTGAGGGATCTGTTGAAGGCCATTCTCTAATGTCGTATATCCTATAAGGATGCCCAAGTCTATCTTTAGGAACGGGTATTCAGTGCGTTCCGTGGTGTATTGATTCGCATATTGGCGTCTGTGTTTAAAGATTATTGGAGACTGTGAATGATCACGTGCGCTTCCACCCACATATTTGTACTTCAAAATTTTTGGTGCTTCCCCGCCTTCTCCTCCCCCTCCCCTCGGTATTGCTTCTTATTCCGTTGGAATGGTCAGACTCTTTTGTTGAGGATCTTGGTTGCCTCATCGAAAACGAAAATGGCTATATTCTTTTAACTGTTCGTGGAACTCTTGAAGTATAATTTCCATCCCATTTGTTTCATCGACATAGTACAATGTGCAGTAGCAGCACTACTGCAGAGAACGATGGTACGCTGGTTGCGAACCGCGAACGCAGCTGAGCTCATGCTCCACGTTGCGTACGCACCGCTACCGTACTCTGCACTCAGCAAGCGAATACTAATGTCCATCATAAGAACTCGAAAGTTTGTAATAGAAACATCCAGCAATTCTATTCTTGTGCATCAATGAGCTGAAATTTTGCATAGGAATATTATTTGACATTCTGAATTGAATGAAATAGGAAAAATGGCATGCTTCTATTACAAGTTTTTGAATTCCTGTGATGGGCGTTAGTGCTCGCTTGTAGTTCAGGTACGGTAGTGTGCGTACGCAACGTGGCGGCAGGAGCTCAGCTCTGTTCGCGGTTTGCAGCCATGCTGCCATTGTTCTCTGGAGTAGTGGTTGCAGTAGCAAATTTTCAATTGTAGTTTAACGCCACCGTGGCCATTTCATCTAAGGCGGCCTGAAAAAAAATCGATACTCTTGTGATGTAACTCCTTTGAAAGCGTTCTAAATTTGTTCGAACGAATAATTGCCTGTAGGTTTTGACGAGTACCTTTTGTAGAGGGAAATATGCTCACCTTTAAGGAAGTCTTGGCACTTAACCTTCACGGAACAATGGTCTAGGTCGCCTTATGTGCTAATTGAACATGCCAACTCCAAACCTTCGAAGCTAAGTAGACAATGAAGTGAGTGTTTTCGATTTTGTGACATGCCTAGCAACCCGCTGGAAACAGACTCGCCGTTCTTTGAGCGTTCAGGAGGCCTAATCAACGAACTCTTCAGGCATCTGGAGTGAAGATTGACGCATCATGCAAGAAGGCTTACGACGATCTGCACAACAAGCATCTCCACTCTTATATCATCTTCAGAATCTCGGACGACGACACAACGATCATTGTCGATAAAATTGGGGAAAAAGGAGCGCCCTACTCCGACTTCGTGGAGGTTTGCCCTTATTTCCCTTAATCCGAAGTCATTGTTTCAAAAGTTGTTTATCATGCGCGAACTGAGGTTAAGTTTGCCCCCGACAACACACAAAGGATTGATGGTCTGTAAACGTTGACTACAACACTCACTTTGCACCCATCACATCTAATGATGCAGCGATTCACGAGAAGTACCGATTTTATCTGCTTTCATTTAGTGTTGAGTGTTCTGCGGTTGATAGTTCCATCATTTCTTGCTTGTTCGCTCGGGCTTTTTTGCTTTTCATTCCGATGATTGGATGCTTCGATATAGAGTGGATCCCACGGCTCATATTGGTCCCCAGCCAGATGGCCTAGTTGCGGAAATCAGCCAACAAAACGTCGCTTGGGTGTTTGATTTTCTGGGCTGAGGTATTATATACAAAGTTAAGGTGAGGTGATTCTTGCATCAAGAGTACGGGTGTTGCCTTTTCTGAAAATTATTAGGAAGTATATTGTGCCCAATTCTGCAAAAGATGTTTGCTTGAGGCGTGGGGACGTTTTTGGTTGGCTGAAGGGTAGACATATTCCGCCGACGGATTGAAAGTAATGGCTTGCTGTTTAACTAAAATGTTATGACGGCTTCAATAGGAATGTGACAATGGATGTTTGCTTTGATGGTTATTCTAGGATCACTTCATGCATAACCTGTATTTCTATGCAGCAAAAGTACTCCCGGCACAGTGACGTTGCAGGTATCGAATTTGGGGTCTCAATATTTTTACGGAACGATAGTCGTGACAATGAAAAAGTAGCATTAATTTAGTGAGGGTTCCTGTCACGTTTGTATATTACATAAAAGCTTAACTAACGGTCGTCGAATGGGTAATAAGAGAGCTCAACAAGTATGTTCGATAGTTATACTAAACAAGCTGCTTTACGTGGTATAAACAGGGTGAGAATTATGATATTTGGTGCAACACATAGCTGGCATAAGTATTCATTCAGCATGAGTTATTTATTCTGAAGACAAAAGGCCGATAATGAATAGCGTAGAAAACAGCAACTCTGAGGACAAACAATGGAAAAAGTTACAGCGAACGTGAAATTTCATTTGTGCAGTCGTTTTCGCAGGTAAACATGACACCACACAGCCCGATGGCTATGGTATTGAAAAGAGGCATGGTATATGGTATAAAAGTTTTGCTGTGAGTGCAAGATAGCCATTGAGACACAAAAAACTGGTCACAACACGAAAAGTTCTTTTCATTTATCATCAGTCATACGAAAAAGCTGATGCTTGGAACAGTTGGCTGAATCAAGTATTGTTTAGGAGAATCAACTGTTGTATAAGCAGCAAATTTAATGTTAGTAGCAGTGGAAAAACTTGATATTTGAAACAGTGTGTGAGGCGCTGATGTCTTTTTTAGGAACCTCGTATTTGTCAAATTCTAGTGATGAGGGGGAATTTGAGTTGTGATAATGACCTTGACCAAGCTCTAGCTCCACTTCCGGTTGTGATGGTTTGTTCTAATCGAAACCTAAAGTATGTATGAGATAAATTGATGAATGTATGTGGTAATGAAGAGCAAAGTTTGGATGAGTTTTTCAGGAAATTCGAAAGAGTGTAGGCAATGGTAAAGAATGTCGCTATGCAGCGGTCGACGTTGAAGTTCAGGTACAACGACAAGGGACAGACGCGGCGTCGCGGCTGTCAAAAGTGGTCTTCGTTCAGTAGTAAGTGGTTATATTAATTCGCGTGAACGTTTTTAGCACACCCCACCGATCTCCTACAGCCCGTAGCGCAAACAATCCTGTAGAATTTCTTCAAAAAGTTGACTAGAGAAGGAATTCTGTTGTAGGTTGATAGACAAACAACCACGCGCTACTCTCAAAGGAGAGGATTTTTGAGCGAAATTATTTTATAGGTAAGAATGATCTTCTTTCGTCCAGTTACGAAGAGAAGGTTTACTACATTTTTTATGTCTTATCTTCTCTTAGGCCAATTTCTATATGTAATTATGAGATTCTTCATCTTCCTCTCATAGTTTCTTGTTTCAATTTTACTAGTGCTGCAAAAAATCTCCATCTTTCTCCATTGATCAGAGGAACCTTTAGAGATAAGATCACATTTGAAATACCCTTAAGAATTGACCTTTGTAAAAGACGAGTTTATTTGCAGTGACTATCATATTTGTATATCACCAAAAATTTTACATAGTACTACCAAGACAGTAGCTTCATTCTTATTACCACCGTTCGTTTCTAAGTCAATCAGAAGCGGGTACCCTTACAGTTTGAGGCCATTTAAAAAAATGAGTGCGGTGCTAGAAGGAAGCTGCCTGCTGTCTGCAATATGCTGTGAGGTTAAAAGGTTCATTTTTATAAGAATTCACAAATTGGTTTTCCAATGTGCACTGTGACGACCTCACTTGTTCGCTTATATTCGCGTCTGTTTGTCTTTTGGGTTGTTTCAACTGAGGCACATTGGAGTTACAGTTAGACAGATATAAGGCATGTTACGTGATGACCTCAGATACAAAATTCCACATTTATCCAGCAATTTCGAAAGAGACTGTAGGTTTTTTAAGGCGAACAGACCTACCCATCATCTCATTCGTGCCAGATTTTTGATTTGTACCTTTGGGATTACTAAAAAACTTTTTTGATAAAGGTTTGCATCAGCGGTTGAATCAAGCAAGCAGAAGGCATTGTTATGCCCGTTTTCTTTTGCTGGGTATTTGTTGAACTGATTGACGAGAAGGAATGAAGAGCAAATATCGCATCATCTCCGCTATTACACCTTTCCACTTCTATTGTAATGGGAGGGGGGAGGGGGTTGACCCCTCTCGGCGCTTTAGATAACCGTGCAAAATTTGCGTGTATGGAGGCACATCCAGTGCGTCTGTGCTCACGTTGTTAGGCTGGCAGACAAAAACACGACAACCATCACATAGACACACGCACGCAAATATACGCAAATGCACAAACACGGACGCAAGCGCACATGGTTCCATGGAATCCGCAAACTTTCCGTATCCGTGCGTATGTGGACTTGGCACTAGTTTCTGCGATCAGGATCTGTCTCTGAAGATGAGTGCACCCATCTCCCCGATTTAGTGAACGAAATCTGCACTTTTATCTCCACAGTTCTAAGCATTTCCGCTGGGATCACTAATGCATTACTCCCTATAGTAGGCTACACGTGTCCACGGAGGGCTGTAGTAGCGAAATTTGGCAGTTGTTGCACGTAACACTTTCTTTCTGTAGTATTCTTGGAGCTGATCTGTAGTGTTTAACAGAAGTTAGAGACGTAATACAAAAACGCGAAAGTCTGCCCGTACTTTATGATGACCTTCCATCTCCATTTTCACCTTCCATCTCCCCCTCGAAGCCTATCTTTTGCAGTGGCCGAATTAATTAAAAGAGGAAGAACTACATTACTCGGCAAGCTCGTTATTTGTTTATACATTGCATTTAGTCGAATAGAATGTGAATGCCCAGACAATTCCCCTGGTAAGCTTTTGCACTTCTTAGAGAGTGGAATCGTTCTTTCATCTACAATTAGTTTAGTATCTGAACAAAATAGGTATCGATATTTCAGTTATACTATGTTTGTTTGTTTTTGTTTTTTTTTCAGCTGTCCGGATGAGGCACCTGTTCGTAGACGCATGCTTTATGCATCATCGGTACGCGCTTTGAAGGCAACGCTTGGTCTTGAAAGTTTGATGCAGGTGCAGGCCAGTGATCTATCCGACATTGACGAGAAAGCCATAAAACACGAGCTTATGAGTCATCAGCGTACCTAAGCCCACATTATGATGGCCGCATCCACCTCTCCGATCTTCTTGAATATCTTCCAACTGCACCTTCCCCTCCTGTGCTCCCTCTCCCGTGGACTATTTCTCCTTGTTTTCAGTTCTCCTGTCCCAACTCTTTGACTATGATGTTATCACTGGCTGCCAGGTAATGAGGTTTCCGTTAATAAGTACGTTAATTCATATCTCACTATGAGTTAATTTCTTGCATCCCTCTTTTCGATGTTACATTTGGCTTTATTAATTTTGATATTTATTGGTACTCAAACGAATACTGATCCAGTAAGTAAATGAACACTCTAAATGCAGCCAAACTTTCTAAAATTTATTCCAAATCAGTCGTTTGAATAAAGTCCACAGTTCCTCTCTTATAATTTCTTATGCGTATGTATAACTATTACATGGCGAACATTTCTCATGAAAAACTTTTTTCAATGTTCGCACAATCATTCTATGTTTAATTAACACGTTGACAGCCATTATCGAAAATTTTCAATGCACCTCGATGAATATGTATTGTGTGCAGTCAATAAAGGCGTTATGAGAAGGCTATTTATATAAACACAAAAGCTTATCCTCTGCACTAACCATAGTTCTATCACGTCCAAGGTTTGTCCACGTTTCTTGAAAAATCCATAAAACTGCCCTTTTGTGAAGCCCCAAGCATGAAATATGGGCCATATGTTACCCAGCATTTCACGGGAAGGGCCGCGTAAACGAGGGGCATGCATAGTTAGTTGTAGGGCTGGGTCAACAGTAACTTTACCAACATTTCCAGTGAAGGGCATAATGGTTTTGCTCGATCGCCTATGTCTTCATCGCCCCTCCAAGAGAAACAGAAGTCCGAAATCCTCCGGCTAAAATCGTAGACGTGAAGGAATCTTTTTGCTGCCATTATTGTTCATGTTGTGTCGGTTCCCTAATCTTCTTCTTGCTGTGCTGTGTTCATCATCGTTGTATAACGAGGATAGTGAATAAACATGCGAAGCTTGCAGTAGATAATCTTTTTCCACTATGGTCATACGATCCATTCAATATAATGGAATTCCAGTGAGATGATATATGATTCTCGCGTTCACCACCCCGATCTATTTTCTTAAACAAATATTCGTCAGTTCATTGATAAGATACTGATAGCGCGATAGTACGTTGTACCTGAATCGTCTAATGTTTGCATAGACCATGTTTATTCGCCTATCATTAAAAGGACCAGTGAACTGCACTTATAGTCTGTTAGGTTGTGCTAAAATTATTTTGCTCTGCATCTCAAGCTTCGTGTAAGCAAACAATAATAATTCCAGCAGTAAGGTGCCAGCAAATCAATCGTTCTATGGCCAAGCAGAAGCGGTCAACAATAATTCTTTCAAGAATACGCTTAATTCTTCTGCGTTTTGAAAATTTGCTTTGCAAAAGAAAATTTGCAAGACGATTTTTGGCTTTTATCCATCTCTCCCAAAAAGTTATAGGCATTAACATATGCCCGAAACACTTTAGTTTTTCATTGTTCACTCCTGGTTTTATACTTATGACATAGTTTTTCTTTACACCTCTGTAGGTGTAATTTTACGTGATCGGTGAAGCATGCAGACGCTATCAGCATATTTTTACTTACTGAGATAGTTGGTTGATTAGACGTGCGCTGTGGTGCGCTTCTTCACGGTTCTTTTCGAAGGGGTTGGTTGGGACTGAGGAGAGGGGGTAAAAATAGAAGTGAGGATGCAGTGGACACTAGACTTGGATCGCGTTGCGAGTTACGTCGCAATTCTGTTTAGATAGAGAAAGGAGGAGTGTACGTCGCATATTGGGCATTATTGCAGAGAACGATGGCGGCCTGGCTGCGAACCGCGAACGGAGCAGAGCCTGTGCCCCACATTTGGTAGGCACCGCTACCGTACCCTGCATTCTTTGTAAGCGGGTACTAACGCTCATCACAGGAACTCGGTAACTTGTGATAAAAACAAGATTTTTCCCCATCGTTCAACTCAGATTAATATCTGAGTTGTCCCCGCACGCAAATTTCAGCTCGATTGAAGGAGGGGAAGTACACTTGCTAGATGGGTCATCACTCTCTACAATCGTTAATTGCCCATCCAGCACGTGCACCTCTCCTCGTTCAGTTAAACTGAAATTTTGCAGAGGGTCATCATTGAACACTTTGAATTGAGTGATGGGAGGACTTGCATGTTTCTACCACAAGTTGTCGAGTTTCTGTGGTTTGCGTTAGTATTCGCTTAAAGAGTGGGAGTACGGTAGTGATGCGTACGCAATGGGAAACAGGCGCTCAGCTTCGTTCGCGGTTCGCAGCAAGGGTGCCATCGTTCTCTGCAACTGTGTCGCATATTCCAGTTATCGTGCAAAATGTGGCTGGAAACCCTTTCATTTTTTGTTGTCTACTATCAGTTTTCTTTGTGGTGATGTAGGAGTATTCTTCATGTAATTTCCTTTAGGTGACAATAGCAAGTAGAAAAGCTAATAAAGTTCTGCTTGTTTTAGCTTTTAATGCTAGCAATCTACGTAAGTGCGTAAGAGTCAATCCTATATTTGCTAGGAACAACAATGATGAGATAAGGTGACAGAATGCAGACATCGTATAAATGATTGTTTGAACGCTTTAACGAAAGCATTGTTGACACAAATTTTTCATTTATTTATTTTTGAAGATTTGTGAAATTACGCATTCTTTGCATTATTATTTATATATTATGAGTGATTTTTTAATCGAATCTTTCTTACTTTAGTATATAATAACTTTAGCACGCCTTCATCTTCCATTTTGAAGTGTGTGCAAAGCTGTTCCCCATTCATAGCCAGTATTTTTTGCATTAGTTCAGGTGCGCTGTTCGGCGGCGCGAACAGCATCTGGCATGATTGGGCCAGCTTTGCATTTCATTGTCTTTTTTTTTGGTGTTTTCATCGAGAGGAGGGGAGAATGTTGTTGTGGTTAGTCGTTCTTTTTAAATGATTTTAGGTTCTTTTGTTAGATGCGGTTGATGACTAATAAAGGTAATGTGGCATTATAATGCAGCAATATGAAATGAAAGGATCTGGTTGCTTATTTTATTGTAATTGATTATGTATGAGTGTAGGGAGTAGAATATCGATTGAAAAGTGTTCTTGGCACGTATAACGATTGCAAAAAATGTTGGGTGTTGATAGGACTATGGAAAAAGCGAAGCGATGCCGAGTTGACGTTCGAAGTCGACTTGATTGTGGCACTACGGAAGAATGGGTGGCCGGCATTGGATTTCGTCCCGTCTGGGATGCTATCGAAGAAGCAGTCGGGAGTCAACGTTCGGATTCGTCTTGTCTGCGAGATCGTGGAAGCGATGTTGCCTGCGACCGTAACTGGTAAGCGATTTTGTTCTTATTTATTCACTATGAAAGTCTAATGGTCGTTTGCAGATGTGGAGTACTTTACCGATAGCCTTTCCTCCAAAAATTTTCTCTAATACGGATTAGCTCATTTTTATAGCACAGGAATTGTTCTGCAGTCTTCGTGCCGTTCATTGCTTTAAAATTTATTCGCGGGCTCCCATATCCGGTTTGCTTCCGGATTGCGGTTTATATTATTGGACTCTGATATCCGGGTTGCTTCCGGATTACAGTTTATATTATTGGACCCCCATATCCGGTTTGCTTCCGGATTGCGGTTTATATTATTGGACCGTGTAACACTCAACTTCGTAGTGAAATGAAGAACGATATATAAACAATTCGGTCACTCCCGCCTTATACACTTCTATTAGTTATATTTTTGTACACCGGCCAATCTGTTTTATGCATTATTAAAAGAAGTATTTGAGTTTTTTTGCAGTTCCCGACGTGAGCCTTCCCTCACTTTGCAGCTAAATGGACAAGGGAATGCGTGTATTGCTAGATGCTTTGATACATTTCATGACTTACTTTCATTACGATGCGATCTTGTTGACTGTATTGTGAAGCACCGCAAAACGTTGAGGGTGATTTAAAGCAGGAACCTTATCTTACAGATACTACCAAAAGATCCGAATAAACTGATTACAGACTCTCATTTCAGCTATTTTACATCAATTATATAATTTCACATCGACATCGAGTACCTAAGTTCAGTAGAAAATTGTGACATGCAGTGGCATTGTTACGATAGCTCGCGACAATTAGGTTAAGGCGGCGAGGAAGGCGAGTAGCAGCACGAGATTCCAACTACAAAACCTGCCTAAGACACGGCTCAGAGTTTTATGCTTAGGCTTAGGCTTGGCTTAGGGTTAAGGTTAGGCTTAGGCTTAGGGTTATCTTAGGCTTAAACGTAAGCTTAGGGTTAGGGTTATGCTTAGGCTTAGAGTTAGGCTTAGGCTTAGACTTAGGCTTAAACGTAAGCTTAGGTTTAGGATCAGGCATAGGCTTTGGGTTAGGCTTAGGCTTAGACTTAGGCTTAGGCTTAGGGTCAGGGTTATGCTTAGGCTCAGAGTTAGGCTTAGGCTTTAGCTTAGCTTAGGCTTAAGCTTGGGCTCATGCTTAGGCTTAGGCTGAGGCTTAGGGTTAGGCTTAGGTTTAGGCTTAGACCTAGGCTTAAGCTTAGACTTAATTTTGGGCTTAGGCTTTTAGGCTCTAGGCCCGAACCGGAACAAAAGATTTCGCTTTATCTAGTATTCTTTACTGAAAGCGCGTACTGCGTTTGTGCCTGTAATAGTTACCATTAGATACGTCGACGAGTCATCTGTTCAAGATGACTGATTAGACAACGACTCCTCGATGAAGAAAAAATCCGAGCGCGTTTATTTTCCAATAAAGAAGCTCCAAAATGAGATAAATTACCTAATGCTTCTTCGAGAGAAAAAGTGTTTATTTTGCAAGCACTTGTTTGCTGATGTGAGTATTTCACGCCTTTATATATGATATTTTCGACTTCAAATGGCTAGCGGTTAGATAGATATTCCTCCAAAAACACAACATTACAATACATACGAAAAGTTCTTTGTTCTTGAAAGAAAGAGACAGAAAACATGCGAGTGAACCTATAAGTAGTCTGCTTCCGGCTACTTGGCGATTCGCCTCAACTCGGAAAACGGCTCCTCTGTCCCTTGCTGAAATGAATAATTTTCTTCGTTTCATTTCGTTATCAAGACACATCGAAACGATGATAAGCAGTTTGAAAAGACAGGTCCATCCAAGCACTAAGTTATGGATGCTCGTTCGGGATGGGGCAAACGGCTGACTCACCCTTTGTTTGGGATGCAGCTACATCACATTACTTTTACAGAACGTTTATGTGCACCAAATCACCTAATATCGACCATTGAGCGTTTAGAATGCAATATGCAGAATTCAAAAGAACCTTATGCGCAAAGGGTTGTGCTTTTTATTCCTGAGAAACAGACTTTCTTTTCCCCAGTTTTGTGGCTTTCTACTCTTCGTCCTTCATCTCACTTCACTGTTTTGAATTGATCACAGCAGTTGTTTGTTCCAATTGGAAGCTTCACTTTCTACCTAGATGCTTCCATAAATTGGAATATTGCGCTCCATTTTCCTACCCTTAGGGCCTGTACGCCTGCATCTTGGGTAATAGAATTGGGCACCCAACGAATATAAAGTGATGAAGTTTAGTGATGCTTTCGACAAGTTTTTGATAACTGCTACATTTTGGTGGAGATCACGAACGTGGTAGAAACTAGTCAGCAATAAATGCCAAGCCGCTAACTTCTAACGACTAGATGTTACACTAAATTTCAGCACACCTCGCTCCCTTGTTGCATCTTTGTTTCAAGCATAACGGAATGAGCAGTCGTTATTAAACAAATGAATGTGGAAGTGTCAGAAGGTTGTTGATTGTTAAATGCATCTGTAATGTTGACAGCACAACAGTCACCGCGCGATGCAAGTATCTCTCAAAACCATCAACAGAGCAATATATGTTTGGCGAGGATTAATGCCTATTTTAACCAGCATTACATTCGCTGCCATAAACTAAGTTCTTTGAATAAGATGACTCCTTAAGATCAAGGTGCATAATTGTTAGCAAGGAGGTATAGGTCATAGGATATCCGTGAAGAAAGTTGTATGATAAATAAATCTAGCTAGTCGGAAGAAGTCAGACAGAATGTTTCAGATGAGAAAGCTCTTCAATTTTATATCAAGTTTACTTATAATTACTTGTCGATGTAAGCGTAGGTGGTGGAGTAATGCCAGACGAGATCATGGAGTCTCCGAAATAGAGGAGGGTTTCGATCACCGCATTCTACATAGATCCTTCTTTGCTTATGCAACACTGAAGGTAGTTCTTTGACGCGGAAGTGTCTGCAACTCCAAAATGGAAGCATTGGTGGCAAAGCGAAACGGCAGTATAACTGTCCATTTGTTAGTTGAGTTGTTGACAGCTCAGAGCTCTTCGTAATCATTCGTATGAGCGGATTAGAATTGGGCAGGGGAGGTAGAGGGGAGGGGTGAGAAAAAGGATCTATTAGCGTTCAGCGGCATTTCTGAATTCATAAACGTTAGGCTTATATCATATAGATGTGTGCAAAAACGATGCCTTTATAAAATTCTCACCTTGTGTTTCCAAGTGTCTTTCCGTTACAACTAAATCTAACGCTTTAGGCGATAGCAATACAAGATATTTTCGATTTATGGATCATTTTTTCCTTTATAAAACCTTCAAAAACCAGTATATGATAATCGACTCTCGGAAATTATTGGTTCATGCTGTGGAATGGATAAACGAATGGAGTTATAAATATTGGAGAAAGTTTGAAATTCTAAAAGAGGGAACTAACCGTAAAGAAAGATTGTTGGTGACGAATACCACATAGAGATCGAGGAAAAGCTTGAGATTATCTAGAGTGTTCAGATTCTCGGGAAGCTAAAATTGTGACAGCATGAAATTCACCAAATCCATACCTTTCTGAATCGTCTGTTTGTGGAAACTAATTTGACGCGAATCAATTCAAACAACGATCGCATTTCTTACAGCTGAGATTTTCGTTATGAAAGAAAAATGATAGAAAGCAGACTTTTTAGAAAATTATGGACCAGCCCAACATATTCAATAAATGTGGTTACATGACTGTAAGGTGAGAAGTCGCTCAATAGATGCGAATAATAGCGATCTAAAGTGATGCGTTTGTATGCTACAAGAGGAACAAATAAAAAAGCAAACCTCATGGTAAAGCCGAAATGTTTGAGCGACTCGAGGTTTCGGCAATGCTTTTCCTCTGGTCTTTCGACCAATGTAATACCTAAAACGCTGTGGCCAATTGTCTCAGTTTTTTCAAGCGCATCGTTTTGAAGTTATTCACGGACCGTGCTTATTGCCAAGAGAAAATAGGTCATTCTCGTGAATAAAATGTGGCACAAGTGATACAGTTGTGCAGAATGTTAGTTATAGCTGTTCAGGTAATTAGCAGGGAGTCGGAGAAAGGGATACTGTTATGTTATTTCTGCAGGCGAAGACATGCACTTGAAATGGATTCTTCGTTCAGGGGAATTCAATAACTCACTTCGCACTGGTTATGAGCACCTTAATATAGAAGAAAAATTCATGCTTTCGACCGATCACTGAGGTCTAAGCGACATCTCAGAAATTTTCCATCCATGTTGGGAAACGTTTTAACTAAGTGAATACCTGCATAATATTTCCATCTGCGAAACGTTTGCACTTCTGAGGGTTTCTAAGGACTTAGCCTTAGGCTTAGGCTTAGGCTGTGCAAGGCTCCGGCTTAGGCTTAGGCTTAGGCCAGGCTTAGGCTTAGGCTTAGGCTAGGCTTCCTTAGGCTTAGGCTTAGGCTTAGGCTTAGGCTTAGGCTTAGGCTTCAGGCTTAGGCTTTTTAGGCTGAGGCGCAGCTTAGGCTTAGGCTTAGGCTTAGGCTTAGGCTTAGGCTTAGGCTTAGGCTTAGGCTTAGGCTTAGGCTTAGGCTTGGCTTAGGCTTAGGCTTAGGCTTAGGCTTAGGCTTAGGCTTAGGCTCACTCAGGCTTAGGCTTAGGCTTAGGCTTAGGCTTAGGCTTAGGCTTAGGCTTACTTAGGCTTAGGCTTAGGCTTAGGCTTAGGCTTAGGCTTAGGCTTAGGCTTAGGCTTAGGCTTAGGCTTAGGCTTAGGCTTAGGCTTAGGCTTAGGCTTAGGCTTAGGCTTAGGCTTAGGCTTAGGCTTAGGCTTAGGCTTAGGCTTAGGCTTAGGCTTAGGCTTAGGCTTAGGCTTAGGCTTAGGCTTAGGCTTAGGCTTAGGCTTAGGCTTAGGCTTAGGCTTAGGCTTAGGCTTAGGCTTAGGCTTAGGCTTAGGCTTAGGCTTAGGCTTAGGCTTAGGCTTAGGCTTAGGCTTAGGCTTAGGCTTAGGCTTAGGCTTAGGCTTAGGCTTAGGCTTAGGCTTAGGCTTAGGCTTAGGCTTAGGCTTAGGCTTAGGCTTAGGCTTAGGCTTAGGCTTAGGCTTAGGCTTAGGCTTAGGCTTAGGCTTAGGCTTAGGCTTAGGCTTAGGCTTAGGCTTAGGCTTAGGCTTAGGCTTAGGCTTAGGCTTAGGCTTAGGCTTAGGCTTAGGCTTAGGCTTAGGCTTAGGCTTAGGCTTAGGCTTAGGCTTAGGCTTAGGCTTAGGCTTAGGCTTAGGCTTAGGCTTAGGCTTAGGCTTAGGCTTAGGCTTAGGCTTAGGCTTAGGCTTAGGCTTAGGCTTAGGCTTAGGCTTAGGCTTAGGCTTAGGCTTAGGCTTAGGCTTAGGCTTAGGCTTAGGCTTAGGCTTAGGCTTAGGCTTAGGCTTAGGCTTAGGCTTAGGCTTAGGCTTAGGCTTAGGCTTAGGCTTAGGCTTAGGCTTAGGCTTAGGCTTAGGCTTAGGCTTAGGCTTAGGCTTAGGCTTAGGCTTAGGCTTAGGCTTAGGCTTAGGCTTAGGCTTAGGCTTAGGCTTAGGCTTAGGCTTAGGCTTAGGCTTAGGCTTAGGCTTAGGCTTAGGCTTAGGCTTAGGCTTAGGCTTAGGCTTAGGCTTAGGCTTAGGCTTAGGCTTAGGCTTAGGCTTAGGCTTAGGCTTAGGCTTAGGCTTAGGCTTAGGCTTAGGCTTAGGCTTAGGCTTAGGCTTAGGCTTAGGCTTAGGCTTAGGCTTAGGCTTAGGCTTAGGCTTAGGCTTAGGCTTAGGCTTAGGCTTAGGCTTAGGCTTAGGCTTAGGCTTAGGCTTAGGCTTAGGCTTAGGCTTAGGCTTAGGCTTAGGCTTAGGCTTAGGCTTAGGCTTAGGCTTAGGCTTAGGCTTAGGCTTAGGCTTAGGCTTAGGCTTAGGCTTAGGCTTAGGCTTAGGCTTAGGCTTAGGCTTAGGCTTAGGCTTAGGCTTAGGCTTAGGCTTAGGCTTAGGCTTAGGCTTAGGCTTAGGCTTAGGCTTAGGCTTAGGCTTAGGCTTAGGCTTAGGCTTAGGCTTAGGCTTAGGCTTAGGCTTAGGCTTAGGCTTAGGCTTAGGCTTAGGCTTAGGCTTAGGCTTAGGCTTAGGCTTAGGCTTAGGCTTAGGCTTAGGCTTAGGCTTAGGCTTAGGCTTAGGCTTAGGCTTAGGCTTAGGCTTAGGCTTAGGCTTAGGCTTAGGCTTAGGCTTAGGCTTAGGCTTAGGCTTAGGCTTAGGCTTAGGCTTAGGCTTAGGCTTAGGCTTAGGCTTAGGCTTAGGCTTAGGCTTAGGCTTAGGCTTAGGCTTAGGCTTAGGCTTAGGCTTAGGCTTAGGCTTAGGCTTAGGCTTAGGCTTAGGCTTAGGCTTAGGCTTAGGCTTAGGCTTAGGCTTAGGCTTAGGCTTAGGCTTAGGCTTAGGCTTAGGCTTAGGCTTAGGCTTAGGCTTTAGGCTTAGGCTTAGGCTTAGGCTTAGGCTTAGGCTTAGGCTTAGGCTTAGGCTTAGGCTTAGGCTTAGGCTTAGGCTTAGGCTTAGGCTTAGGCTTAGGCTTAGGCTTAGGCTTAGGCTTTAGGCTTAGGCTTAGGCTTAGGCTTAGGCTTAGGCTTAGGCTTAGGCTTAGGCTTAGGCTTAGGCTTAGGCTTAGGCTTAGGCTTAGGCTTAGGCTTAGGCTTAGGCTTAGGCTTAGGCTTAGGCTTAGGCTTAGGCTTAGGCTTAGGCTTAGGCTTAGGCTTAGGCTTAGGCTTAGGCTTAGGCTTAGGCTTAGGCTTAGGCTTAGGCTTAGGCTTAGGCTTAGGCTTAGGCTTAGGCTTAGGCTTAGGCTTAGGCTTAGGCTTAGGCTTAGGCTTAGGCTTAGGCTTAGGCTTAGGCTTAGGCTTAGGCTTAGGCTTAGGCTTAGGCTTAGGCTTAGGCTTAGGCTTAGGCTTAGGCTTAGGCTTAGGCTTAGGCTTAGGCTTAGGCTTAGGCTTAGGCTTAGGCTTAGGCTTAGGCTTAGGCTTAGGCTTAGGCTTAGGCTTAGGCTTAGGCTAGGCTTAGGCTTAGGCTTAGGCTTAGGCTTAGGCTTAGGCTTAGGCTTAGGCTTAGGCTTAGGCTTAGGCTTAGGCTTAGGCTTAGGCTTAGGCTTAGGCTTAGGCTTAGGCTTAGGCTTAGGCTTAGGCTTAGGCTTAGGCTTAGGCTTAGGCTTAGGCTTAGGCTTAGGCTTAGGCTTAGGCTTAGGCTTAGGCTTAGGCTTAGGCTTAGGCTTAGGCTTAGGCTTAGGCTTAGGCTTAGGCTTAGGCTTAGGCTTAGGCTTAGGCTTAGGCTTAGGCTTAGGCTTAGGCTTAGGCTTAGGCTTAGGCTTAGGCTTAGGCTTAGGCTTAGGCTTAGGCTTAGGCTTAGGCTTAGGCTTAGGCTTAGGCTTAGGCTTAGGCTTAGGCTTAGGCTTAGGCTTAGGCTTAGGCTTAGGCTTAGGCTTAGGCTTAGGCTTAGGCTTAGGCTTAGGCTTAGGCTTAGGCTTAGGCTTAGGCTTAGGCTTAGGCTTGCTTAGGCTTAGGCTTAGGCTTAGGCTTAGGCTAGGCTTCAGGCTTAGGCTTAGGCTTAGGCTTAGGCTTAGGCTTAGGCTTAGGCTTAGGCTTAGGCTTAGGCTTAGGCTTAGGCTTAGGCTTAGGCTTAGGCTTAGGCTTAGGCTTAGGCTTAGGCTTAGGCTTAGGCTTAGGCTTAGGCTTAGGCTTAGGCTTAGGCTTAGGCTTAGGCTTAGGCTTAGGCTTAGGCTTAGGCTTAGGCTTAGGCTTAGGCTTAGGCTTAGGCTTAGGCTTAGGCTTAGGCTTAGGCTTAGGCTTAGGCTTAGGCTTAGGCTTAGGCTTAGGCTTAGGCTTAGGCTTAGGCTTAGGCTTAGGCTTAGGCTTAGGCTTAGGCTTAGGCTTAGGCTTAGGCTTAGGCTTAGGCTTAGGCTTAGGCTTAGGCTTAGGCTTAGGCTTAGGCTTAGGCTTAGGCTTAGGCTTAGGCTTAGGCTTAGGCTTAGGCTTAGGCTTAGGCTTAGGCTTAGGCTTAGGCTTAGGCTTAGGCTTAGGCTTAGGCTTAGGCTAGGCCAGGCTTAGGCTTAGGCAGGCTTAGGCTTAGGCTTAGGCTTAGGCTTAGGCTTAGGCTTAGGCTTAGGCTTAGGCTTAGGCTTAGGCTTAGGCTTAGGCTTAGGCTTAGGCTTAGGCTTAGGCTTAGGCTTAGGCTTAGGCTTAGGCTTAGGCTTAGGCTTAGGCTTAGGCTTAGGCTTAGGCTTAGGCTTAGGCTTAGGCTTAGGCTTAGGCTTAGGCTTAGGCTTAGGCTTAGGCTTAGGCTTAGGCTTAGGCTTAGGCTTAGGCTTAGGCTTAGGCTTAGGCTTAGGCTAGGCTTAGGCTTAGGCTTAGGCTTAGGCTTAGGCTTAGGCTTAGGCTTAGGCTTAGGCTTAGGCTTAGGCTTAGGCTTAGGCTTAGGCTTAGGCTTAGGCTTAGGCTTAGGCTTAGGCTTAGGCTTAGGCTTAGGCTTAGGCTTAGGCTTAGGCTTAGGCTTAGGCTTAGGCTTAGGCTTAGGCTTAGGCTTAGGCTTAGGCTTAGGCTTAGGCTTAGGCTTAGGCTTAGGCTTAGGCTTAGGCTTAGGCTTAGGCTTAGGCTTAGGCTTAGGCTTAGGCTTAGGCTTAGGCTTAGGCTTAGGCTTAGGCTTAGGCTTAGGCTTAGGCTTAGGCTTAGGCTTAGGCTTAGGCTTAGGCTTAGGCTTAGGCTTAGGCTTAGGCTTAGGCTTAGGCTTAGGCTTAGGCTTAGGCTTAGGCTTAGGCTTAGGCTTAGGCTTAGGCTTAGGCTTAGGCTTAGGCTTAGGCTTAGGCTTAGGCTTAGGCTTAGGCTTAGGCTTAGGCTTAGGCTTAGGCTTAGGCTTAGGCTTAGGCTTAGGCTTAGGCTTAGGCTTAGGCTTAGGCTTAGGCTTAGGCTTAGGCTTAGGCTTAGGCTTAGGCTTAGGCTTAGGCTTAGGCTTAGGCTTAGGCTTAGGCTTAGGCTTAGGCTTAGGCTTAGGCTTAGGCTTAGGCTTAGGCTTAGGCTTAGGCTTAGGCTTAGGCTTAGGCTTAGGCTTAGGCTTAGGCTTAGGCTTAGGCTTAGGCTTAGGCTTAGGCTTAGGCTTAGGCTTAGGCTTAGGCTTAGGCTTAGGCTTAGGCTTAGGCTTAGGCTTAGGCTTAGGCTTAGGCTAGGCTTAGGCTTAGGCTTAGGCTTAGGCTTAGGCTTAGGCTTAGGCTTAGGCTTAGGCTTAGGCTTAGGCTTAGGCTTAGGCTTAGGCTTAGGCTTAGGCTTAGGCTTAGGCTTAGGCTTAGGCTTAGGCTTAGGCTTCAGGGGCTTAGGCTTAGGCTTAGGCTTACTAGGCTTAGGCTAGGCTTAGGCTTAGGCTTAGGCTTAGGCTTAGGCTTAGGCTTAGGCTAGGCTTAGGCTTAGGTCAGGCTTAGGCTTAGGCTTAGGCTTAGGCTTAGGCTTAGGCTTAGGCTTAGGCTTAGGCTTAGGCTTAGGCTTAGGCTTAGGCTTAGGCTTAGGCTTAGGCTTAGGCTTAGGCTTAGGCTTAGGCTTAGGCTTAGGCTTAGGCTTAGGCTTAGGCTTAGGCTTAGGCTTAGGCTTAGGCTTAGGCTTAGGCTTAGGCTTAGGCTTAGGCTTAGGCTTAGGCTTAGGCTTAGGCTTAGGCTTAGGCTTAGGCTTAGGCTTAGGCTTAGGCTTAGGCTTAGGCTTAGGCTTAGGCTTAGGCTTAGGCTTAGGCTTAGGCTTAGGCTTAGGCTTAGGCTTAGGCTTAGGCTTAGGCTTAGGCTTAGGCTTAGGCTTAGGCTTAGCTAGGCTTAGGCTTAGGCTTAGGCTTAGGCTTAGGCTTAGGCTTAGGCTTAGGCTTAGGCTTAGCTTAGGCTTAGGCCAGGCTTAGGCCTAGGCTTAGGCTTAGGCTTAGGCTTAGGCTTAGGCTTAGGCTTAGGCCAGGCTTAGGCTTAGGCTTAGGCTTAGGCTTAGGCTTAGGCTTAGGCTTAGGCTTAGGCTTAGGCTTAGGCTTAGGCTTAGGCTTAGGCTTAGGCTTAGGCTTAGGTGGCTCAGGCTTAGGCTT